>PVIJ01006871.1:0-87750 GCA_004024925.1 Scalopus aquaticus
CCCTAATCTGTAAAAAAAAAAAAAAAAAAAAGTTGTTCCTCTTTATTGAAGTAACATCTCTGTTGGCTTACACACTGCGTAGGCTCCAGGAGTATCTTCTCACCTCAGCAACTGCCTATGTCTTTTGTTACAGCAGCATGAGCTGACTAAACCAACTCCGTTCCAAAGTGCAAGCCGTGCTCCACAGAGCATGGGCCACGGACTGGAGCTCAGCTGCCAAGTGACTGTTGGCATGAGACAAGTAAGTGAGAACTTGACTCTTCCGAAACTTAAAGAATTTTGGTAATTGTAAGTCCGTTAAATTTAATAATAAAAAATAGGTGTTATATTTTGTACATTTTTAAATTCATTCTGAAAATACAGTACATTCTGGGGGGCCTCCCTGGTGGCCTAGGGTTAAGGCACAGCACTATCACAGCTACTACCTGAGTTTGGTCCCTAGCCAGGGAGCTGACCCACATGGACCAGCAGACCTCTCCTGTCTTGCCCGCTGCTCCCCTCAGCAGTGTACTTCAGTAGATCTGCCTGTTCTGCTCCCCGCTCTGTCTCTGGTGAATCCTCTCACCCCATGCACCTCTGGCCTACCCCCCAGTTTTTCTATGCAAAATAAATAAAATATTTAAAAATATATAGAATACATTTTTAATTCCGATGAAATACTGCTGTATGATGGACTGTTAACAGAAATCCCAGCTCTTCAACAGACATGGCTTAATAAGTCTCACCCAGGGCCTCCCTGGTGGTGCAGTGGTTAAGCGCTGCGCTGTGGAGCTGTTGGTAGTGGCTACGCGAGTTCGAAGCCCTGCCTGGGAGCTTCCCACATGGCACAGCAGACCTCTCCTGCCTCGCCCGCTGCTCCCCTCAGCAGTGTGTTTGCACCTATCTGCCTGCTCTGCTCCCCACTCTGTCTCTGGTGAACCGTCTCGCCACCCCACACCTCTGCCCTGTACCCCACCTTGTATGCATAAATAAACCTTTAAAAAAACAAAAAGAAGTCTCACCCGGCAAACTATATTTTCCCTTTTTCCCTTGTATCTAGGTGGATCTGCATCAAGTCCTCCTGACGGTGTGTGACGAGGAGGGCCTACATGGGAAGTAAGACATATGCTCTTTCCTTCTTTCATCAGCTAGACGGAGATGATTCCAAGTTGCAGGTCAGGACAGTGATGAAGTGGGGGTGGGTCTGGTTCCTATGTCACCATGGCAGCCGGCTGCCCAGTGACCGCAGACATGTGTATCGCGTGAGAGTGACAGGTTAAAGTGTGCTGAACTCCTGACTCCTGACGCCTCAGAATGTAACCTTATTCAGGAATCGGGTCTTTACGGAAGCTAGCAAGTGAAAATGAGGTCTTGGAGCGGTTGCTAAGCTGGCGTGGCTGCTGTCCTTATAAAAAAGGGAAATTCAGATGCCAAAATGGACATACTCAGAGAGAAGACACAGGGAGGACACAGGGAAAACTCCGGATAGCAGAGTGTCAAGGAACCAAAGATGTCTGGCAAATAGCAGAAGCTAGAAAACAAAAGAAAGGATTCTCCCGTGGGGCCATCAGAGAGAATAGCTGACACCTTGATTTCAGATTTCTGGCTCCCAGAACCATGAGACAATAAATTTCTGTTGCTTTAAGTCACCAAGTTTTGGGTACTTCATTACCTCAGCCCTAGGAAATTCAGAAGTTTATTTATTGCAACAGTTATCATCACCCTAACTAATGCAGAGAATGTACGTAAACAAGTCTGATGTCAATGACATGGTCAAGGACATTGTCTCTGCAGTAGAGGCACGTCTCAGAGACCTGAACGTGGGCAGGAGTTAGCTAGTGCAAGCAGGGAGGAGCAGTAGGGATAAGAGAAGGGCTGATCGCAGCAGCAGCTTTTCAGGCGGAGGGAACAGCAGATAACCAGCCCCAAAACAGGAGAGATTTTGATGAAGCCAGGAAGTATAAGAAGTCCAGTGTGGGGCCTCCCTGGTGGCGCAGCCGGTTAAGTGCAGAGCTATGGAGCTGTCGGTAGCTGTGGCACGAGTTCGATGCCAGCCGGGGAGATTCCCACATGGCGCAGCAGACCTCTCCTGCCTCGCCCGCTGCTCCCCTCAGCAGTGTACTTCAGTCGATTTGCCTATTCTGCTCCCTGCTCTGTCTCTGATGAATCCTCTCACCACCCCACACGTCTGGCCTACACCCCAGTTCTTGTACGCATAAAGAAATAACTCTTAAAAAAAAAAAAAGTCCAGTGTGTCTGGGACCCAGAGCATGAAAGCCAGAGCGAGACAGGGTGGGTGTGGACAGAGGTTGAGCTCCTTGCTCTGACAGCTACTGGTGAGCCACAGACATCCCTGGAAAGGAAACATCCCTGGAAAGGAAGATTGTTTATTGGTTCTTATCCAATCAGGAAGTCCCTTCTCGCACACAACAAGCTAGGATTATTACCCACCCACCCCCACGCTCAAGGCTGGAGGGCCTGGGGGAAGCAGAGAGGCACCGCTGAGAACGCCACACAGCTGCCACCCGAGCAGCCTGTGTTTTGAAAAGAACATTGAAGAAAAACAACAAAAACTGTAATTAGAAATTTTCTTAATCCATTCAGTTGGGTGACTTATAAATAACAGACATTCGCTCCTCACAGCTCAGGAGACTGGGAGGCATCAAATGAAGTCAAGATGATGGGGGCAGCAGACGGAGGGGCTGGCGAGTGTTGCCTCTTCCTAGCTGGCTTCTCGCAGGGCATCCACAAGGGCACTAAAGCCACACTGCACACTATCTGGGTGCAGGGACCTCACTAGCGGAGGTGTCATGAGACTGTCAACTGACAACAAGCACCCAGAATGCACCAAGGGGCTGGATGTGAAATTGTGGAGAGAGAGAGAAGTCAAGGATGGGGCCACATCCTAAGAAAGTGGGAAAAGACAGTCTAGGATGCAGAAGACCAGGGGTATATCTGATACCTTGAAAGACTATGAGAAAATAGTGTAGATACCAACTGTCTAGGCTGGAAGTAATCATTTAGAAGGCAATGATAAAAGGAGATCTCGTTCAGGCTGCCACAACAAAGCACCATCGATAGGGTGGCCACAAATAACAGAAATTCAATTTCTCATGATCCTGCAGGCTAGAAGTTCACGATGAAGGTAGCAGCATGTTTGGGTTCTGGGGATAGCCTCTGGTTCACAGACTTCCAGGGAAGAAGCAGAGAGAGTTCTCTGGGGTCCCGTTTAAAAATACCCTAAAAGCAGTTCATGAAGGTTCCGATCGCACGACTTAATCACTTCCCAAAGTCCTCCATCTCCTAATATAATCACCTTGGGAGGTTAGAATTTCAACAGATGGTTTTGGGGAACACAAATATTGAGGCCATAGCAGAACTTAAGTATCAAAGAACTGAAGAAGCAGAGATGGAGAATTCTCCAAATTGGTCTCAAAAATCTAATCCACTGTATTATTCAGGGTTCTTCAGAGAACAGAACCAATGGGATATTTAGAGATGTATAGGAGAGAGTTAGTGTAAGGATTGGCTCACATGGTTATAGAGAACAAGAAGTCCCACAATCAGCGGTCTGCAACCTAGAGAACCAGGAAGCCAAGGTAGAATTCAGAGTCCACCGAGAATCAGGGGAGCCAATACTGTAAGTCCTGGCGTCCCAAGGCTGGAAACCAGGACTCTATCATCCAACAGCAGAAGATGCACAGCTTAGTTCAAGAGCGGGATCCCCCTTCTTGCACCCTGTCTTCTATTCAGGCCCCAACAGATTGGATGGCATGCTCCCACATTCTTGAAGGTAAATCTTCACTTAGCTACTGAAGCAAATGCTAATTTGTTTGCACGTTCACAGACACACTGGGAAATAATATTTTACCAACTATCAAGGCATCTCTTAGCCCAGCAGAGCTGCCATGAAAATAGCCATCCCATACACTGAAGCAGCACTCCCAGATCCAGCCAGTGTGGGGTGGGGATGAACCGAGACCACAGGAGGAGACCGAGTAACCCCAGAATAGGGACCTTCTTGACAACGCAAGGCTAAGGGTCACACCTAGTTCCTAGTGAGAAAAGACAGGACATCCATATCTGGGCATTCCTTTTATGGAACTAAAATGCAATTATGATTAAGTTGTGTGTGTAATAAGTTGCGCACAGTTCTCATTTGCTAGTGTGGATTCATTAGTTAACCTGCTAATTATCACCATAAAGTTTCTAGTTAAAAGAACCTCCCCAGATAGATAGGGTCAATTAAAACAATATTAATATCCAAATGATACTGACTCTACTAGAAATTATATTTAAGGTTTGGCAGTCCGGAGTAGGTAAAATTGATAAGGAATTCTTCCCAACCCACTTAAACAAATGCTATAAAATACTCTACACTATACTTCTGTCCAAATGTGCTATGTGCTTTGAGAGGTCATAATGTTCACCTTTGCCACCCCATCTACTTTGCACTTTTATATGGTTTCATTTGCATGTTTTTTGGATTTTTTTGCCCCATCAATGAGCCAAGTTTTCAAAACCAGTATCCTGAGGCCAACCCTGATATAAGGGAATTAGTCATTATTTTCCTGCAGAGAACAAAGTTTCCTTCCCCCCTCACTGTTGACATAACACTTTCCCCCACACTCCCACCTCGAAACGCACACATCAAAAATGTTGATCTCACAAATGAGAGACATTTGCCATAATAAGTGAAACAAACAGAAGAGGTTATTGCATTTTGAAATTTGGGAATCTGGAACTTTTAAATTCTGCCTCAGAAAATTAGCCAAGGCTGAAGCAAGCTGTGCGTTTGGATTTCTTGGATGGGGACCACCTGTTCTTGGTGAACTCCAACTGATGAATCTGTTGCCACGAAACTTCTTTTATTGTCACTGTGTCATATACACACGCACGCTGGGCATTTCACGGATGCTTGTGGGTGGAAGGCAGGGAGGGAAGCAGAGGAGGGGCTATGGGAGGGAGGTGAAAAGATAGATGAAAGGGATGGCAATGGGATGGCACAAAAGAAGAGGGAAAGTAGAAGACAAAGAAAAGATGTATAAGCAAAAGAGCTGCATCTACTATTTCTGTCCGATAGCAGGGGAAATCACTTTGAAGCATCAAGGCCATGACCTTAGGGAAGGCAAACAATAAAAAAGGCAAAAAAACGTTTTTTTCCTTTTAATGTTATACTCCAAATACAACACAGTGGTCCCTAGATTTCACTTGGACATGGACATAAGATACTAAAAGCAGCTCACAGCTCTTGAGAAAGAAAAAATAAATTAATCCATGTCCCAGGGCCTTTGCCTAGCTTCTCCTTGACCCAAATACTGTTACCCCTACCTTCACCTACCTGCCTCCTTCCTGCCATTGGGATTCAGATCAGACGCAATCTGATGAGAACTTCCCTAACCGCTCACTGGTAGAACAGCAGCCTCTGTCTCACTATCACTAGGCAGTATCTCTCTTTATCGTCTATCTGCTGGAATGTTAGTCTCTTGAGGACAGGGATTTTGCTGCTGAGGTCTTGAATTGTGATGTAAACTAGTGCCTGGAAAAATGTTAAAATCAAGATAGGACTTTAATAAATGCTTGTTGAATTAATGAATTCATGTTTCATTTTCTTTCTCTGACAAGGAAGGTGAAAGTATCTGCAGCCTACCACATATATTCCCACTCTCACTTCAAATCAGCTTCAGATCCAACTGTACAGTCAAAAATTAATATTTGAAAGACACGGATTTCCAAATGATGTTCTTGTTTTCCAACATATAATCTCTATTCAATATCTACAGGGTGAACAGTCCTTTTATATAATAATTTATTTTCAGGACTTCACTGGTTCTTTACATAAATGAAGTGTGTGTGCTTGTGTGTGTGTGTGTGTACACTTTTCTTTATAAAAAACAAATACATTTAATGATTTTAAGCTTTCAAAACAGAATTTTGATATTTCAGGCAGGTTTTTCAGAACAATTCAATCAATACAAGTATTTCAGCAGATGTTTATCAGGTAGATAAATGCCCCCACTGAGTAGGAAGTTCTGTGTATTTATTATAAACTTAGAACTGAAAATTCTCAGAAATCCAAGAATTATACAAATTTTATGCACTGTTTTTTCTATCATTCAATAGTTTCCATGGCAACTTTGGTATGAGATTGTGTATATGCTACCTTGAAGACACAAGAGTCATTCTCTCTAAATCTATTTAAAGTGAAGTACTATGTTATTTCTCAGCATTGTGTTCTATCTGTCTGAGGGGGGTGGGGGAAATATTGCCATCCCACACAATGCTGTTGTGTTAGTTTCGGTTTAATGTAGTTTTAAATTTTCTGTTAAAGTTTTCAAGTTGTTGAAAAGAAATAGGACAAGATAATGACAAAGCTGAGACACTTTGCTTTCAGGTGAGAGAGAAATTAATAAGAATAGGAGATGCAATCCAGAATTTGAGGAACAAATTTAAAAGCTGTACTCTAACGACTACAATGGAATGAAAACAACAGTATGTGCATTTACTTGCAAGAACAAAAGTCAGGCCATTCTATCAAAACAGGATTTCTGGGTACCAAGTGACACTGTTTTTTGACCTGGTTACAGAGATGTGATAAGTTGATGGAATTCAAGGAGTAGTACATTTAGGGGTGTATACTTTCCTGGATATGCATTACACCTAAATAAAAAATAATTTAAGACAGTCCATTACAAAAGTCATTATATTGTACCTAAGGAGCAGTCAAACCTCTTCTTTATGAAACTAGACAGCAAACATTGTATGCTTTATGAGATACATACTATCTTTTTTGGAAGTGTTTGGTTGGTTGGATTTTGACAATCTTTTGCAAGCATAAAAAAACATTCTTAAATTGAAGAGTGTACAAAGTAGGCCATGGAAGTCTGCTTGCCAAGCATCTATAATGAAGATAACTGGGGACAACAAGATAACTGATGGAGGAGAAGACCACAGGCTGAACCTGGGTCCTCCAACACTAAATCACACCTATCAACCTAATAATACGGTGAATTATCTTAACAGGCTTCCTAATACTGAGTTTTTAATCATTTCTTACTTAATCATGACATGCTATTCTTAATGTACTAGCAAGCTTTCCTTGATAGTGCTTATTTTGGATTTTACATCTTTTATTTGTAAAATGAGAAGATTTTTTAATTTTCTTTTTTTTAACATATCTTCTAAAGATTGTTCTTGTTTCTAGACTCATCCCACAAGAATTTATTTGGAAGTTTTTCTTCTTTCTCTGTGCTTTATAATAGATAAAATAGCAATGAAAGTACCTGTAATTTTAAACTTTTGCAAAAATTTCCAGCTTAAGTGTTTTTGTTGGTTTTTTGTGGGTAGATCTTTTCAAATGTAGCATTAATTTGCATAGGATTTACTCTGCACCAGATCTTGTTTTAAGAACCTGGATATATTAACTGATTTAATCTTCACAACTTTAATTAGGTATTATACTGATTATCACCATCTCCATTTTACATTTAAGAAAACTGGTGCAAAGAGAGGTTAAGTCAAGGGGTGAAAACACTTACATTTCAACAGATGGAATTTAATATGGGCATTAATTACACAGGTATTGAAAAGCTGAAGGAGCAAGAAGGGAAATTTGAGGCACAGCAAGAGATAACTGCAGAAGACTGATACACTCTTAGGGAATGAGCAACACAGAGGAAGGGGTGGAGTTACCAAGAACACTGAAGCTTAGAGGAGTTGCTTAGGAGAATAGAGGCTCAGGTTTTAGGGGCTCAGTGAAGCTGCTTCATGAGATCTCAGTAGAAGCAGAAGTGTTGAACTACCCATTCCTGCTGGGGTCATGTAGTTGCTGGGATGACAAACAGAAATGCAACAAACTAGATGAAAGTCCATTCTGTACTGCTCCTACAACTCTTTTCAGTGCTCCGTACCAGCAAAAGCCAGCAGGAAAAAGAAGCTGGGAAGCGCACTTTGCAAAGCTCCAGCCCTGGCATCAGAGAGCAGAGTGTTTTTGTTTGTGGGTTTGTTTTGTTGTTGTTGTTGTTGTTGTTGTTTTGAGGCATTACTGCTTTACAATACTATACATGATTCAGAGACATAAGATTATACCACCTCAGATGCATGACACCACACCATACCCACCACCAAGATGCCACAATTTCTTCACCATATTTGTCCCCCTCCAACTTTGCTCTTGGAGCTCCAATTATGCTTATGCTGCAACTTCTTTATCTTTATTCTATATATTTTCTCTCCAATAATGTTACCTCCATGTTTCATTTGCTTGTTTTTCTCATTTCTTTTTTCAAGGTCCCTTAGTGTGCTTCCTAAGATATCTGTTCTTTGTTTTACTCCTAAAAACTAAGTCTTTATTTCTAATTTTTTTCTTTTTCTTCCATTTCTTTCTTGAAATCTAACACTTTCAGCTTCAATTCTTCCAACAGTAAAACTGACCTTCAGTTGACTCCTCATCTTTTTCCTATTTCTTTGATTTCTGCTGTGTGGTATTAACTCAGAGCTACATTGCTTGCTGCACTATTTTTTTTTTAATTCACATTGAAATGTTGAACTATAATTTTCATTTGCTTCATTCAGCATTTTCTATTAAGTTTCTTTTCTATATAGAGGAGTTGTGGTGCTCTTTTGTATAATTTTTCTTGAAATATTCTTATCTGAATGCTGTCTTTAATCCATTTCTATTATTCATATTTAAATAAGTTAGATTTCCTAGTCTAATTATTAGCAAAAGAGCCAATGGGTAGTTTTCTAGTTTTCTTTGTACGAAAAGCCTTCTGATATTGCTAAAGTAGTAGACCATTTATAGTATAACACACATCTCCTTTGCCTCTTAGCACCTAACCTGGCTCAGAAGAGCCCCATTTCTAATTTGTGATTTCTAATTTCTAATTCACTCCCATTTCTAATTTCCCTTGGTTCTTTTACTTACCACAATACCAGAGGAGTATACCAACTGCCACCCAAATTGTTCACTACTTTTTGGGGCATGGAATTTTCTAAGATAAGTCAGTCACCTCTCAATTTCTCCAGACACTTTCTGCAACTTCCTTACCCACCTCTCTTTTCAATTTCTGTCTGTTCACAGCACTTCCCATTCAGAGAGGGACCTGCTCCTTCTAAGACTGAATATTTGCTTCTGACATCTAAGATCCACCACTGCTTGGCCCGTTCCTTGATCCCTCATTCTTAATGTCATTTTTTTACTCCCCTCAAACCTCATAAGGTTAATGCTGATTTAATTTTCTTGGCCCACAATTCATGTAACTTAGAATCTATGGATTCTCTCTGTTTCCTAGCTTTGCTGAGAACATTTTTCTTTCTTATTCTCCTTATGTGATTGCCAAGAAAAGTAGGAAGTAGATTTAAAACTAAGCTACCATCCTGTTCCTATCATGCCCACTTTAATGATTAATTTATTTCTGCTGAAACTGTAGGTGCGGGAAGATTTGCCAGTCCTACTGACAACAAAACTACTAGTCAAAAAGGAATGAATGCCCTGCATTTTCTGCTTGCAAAATTTCCGAAGTATTTTAATGATATCGCTGGGATGCAGTCTTTACCTAATGTATTTCCTAATGCCCCCTGATCTGATGTGTTGACTCTGTAAATAGTTTTTATCTGATCAATGTATAGTGGGATCATAATATCATCTTTCATAAAGATAATGCATGGTACTAAAAGCCCAGCTAATAGTGCAATTCCCCATTTAATTATCTCCTCTGGCATAATATAATCACCTTCTTTCAATTACTATGTTCATCATAATTAAGTCATAGAGACACTCTGTCTCTGAATATGTGAATAGTACAATTTGAACAAAAGACCGAGAGTCAAAGTACAACTTGGAGTGACTTTCTCACTATTTACTGAAGCATATTACTATTACAAAAAGTATTCCACTTTATACAGATTTTCTTTCATGAGGTAGCATAGGCAAATTCCTAGGAAAATATTTCAGGTACATGTCTACAAATAGTTTTAATGGCTACCTGAGAGGTAGTACAAATCTAGTTTGAATCCCAGTATCTTTCATCTGTTTGATTTGTCAAAACTTCACTTTCTCTATATTTATATGGCCCATTTGTCCAACTATACCACCCTGAGGTACACAGGATAGCACTGTGTATATATCCAAATTACTGCAACTCAAATCGTCCCTGTGACTCTCAGCTCATGCTCCCTAAACATGTTCCCTTGGATTCAAGTGCTGCTTCCTCTGTCCACAGCAACAACCCCATTCACCATTGCCAGAGAACATCACCATCCCATGAAAAGGCGCCTCCTCCCTGATGCAGTCAGCATCAAACCCAGGCACCCTAGGAAATTCTAACTAATTTCAATAGCTGTCTTTGCTTGCTTCCTATAACAGTTCCCAGGGACTGAGATCAGAAGGATCTTAACATCAGTGACCTGTTAAATCCAAAACCAGCACTCCCCTCTCAATCATAGTACAGACTTCACCTTTTACTCACAAAGCACCTCACATTGCTATTATTACTTCCATCATATGGCTAGCATTTTTACTATGGCTAGTAAGAATTTGTTGGGCTTGTGGATAGAGTTGTAAATATGAAATAAAGGAAACCATGGAAAGCATCTAACACCAAGGTCTATGTGACCTAAAAAAAATGTTAGTTCCCTGCCATTTCCATTGGCAGCATTAAGTCAATAAAATCTTCAATTTAACATACATTTTTAAAAGCAGTAAACATCTACTTTTGAAATAAAAGAGTGAATCCCTCTATGTCAGTAGTCAGGGACATAAATGAAATCAGCAATTTAATTTATTTCAATACGAACATCCTTGAAGTCGTGCCATTCAATTACGTAAAATATCACTTAAACAATGAAACCATAGACCTTGCACTACTGCAACTAAACATTTTTAGTTCTTTTGATTAAAAACCTTGTTTTGATACTTTAAGGAAAATAAGAAATTAAGGCCAGGCAGTAACATTTTGCCATAGCCATAGAGAAAACAGAGAAATTCTCTGAGAAAATTACTTTTACTTTTGGATAAACAATAGAGTTCAAATTCTTTGTCAGACTAATTTTATAGTTTTTGAAATAATTATTAATTTCATCCATATTTCCATAGAACTTTGAGGCGGTCAAAAGATTCAGTACTTGGGCCTTCCAAGCCTCTCTGGAGCTAAGTCTCTGCCTAGCTGGTTTCAGTTCTGGAAAGAGGAAAATGTCTTTCATCTAAAGCTTTTCACCTTCCAGCTGCAGAGACTGTTTTCTGGTTTAGGATTAATATGTTCATGGGGTGTTTTAGAGGGAGGATTCTTGGAAGACCCAAGTACTGAGTAATAATCCCACTCTGAGACCAGACAGCCTTTGAAGTTTTGGCGTTTTCTAGCCACAGCATCACAAACCACAAGACAAAGGATGTTGTTCTGGGGTCACCAAAACCTCTGACTTCAAAAGAGTTGTGCAGACTAGGCTTTGGCTACATTTATAAATGATAGAAACAACCAGAAGTGACCTGTTAGACACCAGTAACCCCTGGCAATTATGGGGTATATCCAAGGGAAGATAATATGGATCTTCTACTAATATACAGGACTGTGGGAATTCAGAACTACTGTGGGAATTCAGAATATCAGCCATTAGTATCCCAACCTGAACATACCAGTTATATTTGGAAAGAAGCACTGAACTGAACCTCTGAAAAGGTAGACTTGAAAATCTAAAATAATAAAAAGATTCTTCTAGGGAAATGGAATGTGCAGAAAAGTGATAAAAAATCTATAGGTAGGATATGTAGAAAGCAAAATTGTTAATTTTTTTAAACATTTTTTTTTAAATTTCAGAGCTTTGGCTATACTTCTATCAATTTATGTAATAGACATACCTACTTGCACTGATTTTTGAAAGACAGCATTCTAAAAGCAAAACATAAAATCATAGAATCTAAGAGTTGGAAAGAACTTATGAGGGGTTCAGGACCCACGTCTCTTCTAAAACAATCCAGATCCCCAACTAGAACATCCTAGACCACAGGAACACAAGAAAACATGTTCTTTTTGGTACTGATGATGTGCAGGATGATTCAGTCTTCTAAAATATGTCCTCTTAAGTAAGCAGACTATCACTGTGGGATTCAAAGGCACATCACCTAGCTATGATTCAAGTCTATTACAAGAACTAATGAATAGATGCCTTTAGTAGCTACTTCCTATTAATGAAAACAAATTAAATATCTGCTTAGACATCAAGGTTATCCTAAAGAAGAAAAAATAAAACTTCTGAATCAAATGCTTAGTAACTAGCATTTGTGGGAGTAGAGAACAGCCTCTGTTAGAATTCAGAATGAACTTTCTTTCAATGGAGACACATAACAACCTTATTTTCTTAGCACCCACAACTTCACTTCTTTTCATGAACTATAGAATATTTTTTAAACAACAATAAACATTTCTCATGTGGTGGTATGGCACTATGTTAATTTGTCTGTAAAGCAATCACACATCTTATGAGGGAAAAAAACGTGGGAGGGAGCTGGTCATGAATACTTTGGTTTGTCTTAGAATCTGCACTATAGAGTAATGTCTCAATCAGGATTTGAAATTTTTGAAAGGGGCTTTTTAAGTACTCACATAGTGCTAGTCCTATTTCACATACAGAAAGGGGCACACAAAGCATGCAGATGGCTTTTAATTATGCACTGCTCCTGATGACACCATTTGGGCTTGACTTACTGGCCTTTCTCCTCTGTCAGAAAGGCTCAACTCACAACAGTTCGATCTTCAATGACTTGCATTTAAGGCATTGAGATTCTTTAAGGCACTGATGCACTGTCAGGGCAATGCTGAAAGATTTAAACTCTTGTTAAAGAGAACCTTTTAGAAGGTGTTATTAGAACTGTCTTGGATAAACTGTTGTTGTCTTGATTGGTTCCTGTAGCATTGTCCTGGATTCTCTATTTAGAAAACTAAAATTGTTTCTCTGAGAATTGCTCCCAAATGATGTTTCAAAATTTAAGCTGCTTTATAGAACTTTCAAGACAAAACACCTACTTTAGAAGGGCACAGGCTTTCAAATTTTCCATGAGTGAGCATCCTTTTCAAGTGTTTGGACGGGACTGCTGTCAGAGATAGTACTAGAACTCAATACATAGATTTTTTTTTTTTTAGCAGCATAAAAGAACTCAAAAAATTTAAATGCTTAATCTCTTAAGAAAAATGTTTTCAGAGTTTTAAAGATGTAACAAGATGGTGCTCCTAGAGGGTGATGGTCAGGGCTGTGTTCTCCTCGTGGCAGTCACCTGCCTTTGTACTGAAGCCCAAACTAATGTTTGGTCCCCAAAATAAAAAAATCCAAAATAAAATGTGGTGAATAACAAAATGTAAACTATAGTGGAATATATGTAAGAAAAATTTTTCAGATAACTAGATCATCTTTATCATTTGTCAGAAAAGAAGACAGGGAGAATGAAGGAAAAATTCTTTTGGATTCCAAGCCCAAATGACACAGCAATTAGCACCATGAGAGGTCAGGGGAAGAAGGGAATTGATGGAGAAATATAGAGGAAAAGAAGACTTGAGCTTATTTTCTCTCTTTTACAGAGCATCTGGAAGGAAATATCTGGAAGTGTGGAAAAAAAGATTTACATGATATAAAGAAGTACATGAATTGTATTATTAGAAAAATGCAAATGTCCCCTATTGAAATTATTACGGCTGCATAGCTCGTCACTTTTCTCAGACAATAACTCTCTGAATGTTTTACTCTCCCTAGCTCTAGCCCATCTGTGTGTAGTAAAATCTATGAAAAACTCAGTAGGGCTGAGACTTACCCTTTTCTGAGAAAGTCAGGTTTGACATCAAATGGAAGGTACTTATTTTATGTAGGTCATAGAAATCTAAGGGCAAAACCACCAAAGAATTTTGGTTTAACTTGTCAGCCTAAGTTACTTCAGAGAAATGTATCCTCTGTTCATCTTTCAATTAAATGTATGTTTAAGACAGTTTTCTTTTATTTCCCAAGGGAGCCTAATCCATGCTTTACAGATATAACAATTATTATAATAGTCCAAGAATTTGGTATAATCTTTTGCTACATATTAACCTATGTTGGACATTTCAGCCTCTTCCAGTTGAACAACATCAGACAAATATGGCCCTCTTAATGCTTCATAAGTCAGTCTAAAGCCTTACTAATTTAAAATACATGATGGCTGCCAATAATTCTGAGTACTTTCTAATCTTTATTGGCACAGATGTCACTGGATCATACCCACTAAGGTAATTTCAAATCTCTCAAAAAGAAAATTAGATTCTTTACTGAAGTCAAGAAGTAAGCCTTCTGAATGAAAATTAGAGGAATATGGAAACCCAGAAAATATTCAAAGTTAAGGTTTTCAGGGCATAACAATAATAAAGTAGCGTTTATACCCATCATATTGAAAACTAAAATAAAAGTAAAAACCAAAAGAAAGTTGCTTTAGCCATGTGTTGGAAAACTTGTTATAAAGAAAAATGGAGACTAAATAAATTTGACCCCTACCTCAATCCAACAGCAGAGTTAAACTGAGGTAGATCATAAATTGGAAAAATCAGAACAATAAAGCTCCTAGAAGAGAATCTAGGAGATGCGTCATTGTAAGTAATCTTGTGGTAGGCAAATCCTTAGAATACACAAGAAACAAATAAGTTTAAAAGAAAAAAATTGATATACTGAACTTCATCCTAATTAAAATGTCTATTTATAAAACTACAGTCTCAAAGAAAAAAATTTACAACACATTTAATATAATGAAGAACTTGTATCCAGAATATATAAGGAACTCCTAAAAATCAATAATAAACAATATGTAAAAATGGACAAAAGACCTGAATAAACCCTTATGAAAATATACAAATGACCAATTAGCATATACCAAGAACTTCAATATCATGATTCAAAAGAAAAACAGAAATTAATACTTCCACAGACACTAAAATGGCTACAATCTAAAACAGTGATAATACCAAATCTTTCCAGAACGAGAAACATTTAGAACTCTCATGTGTTTCTAGTAGGAGTGCTAATTTGTACAGTCATTTTTTGAAACCTACACATCAGTTTCTATAAAAGCTAGACAGGCACATACCCTATGGCGCAGCAATCCAATTTTTAAGCATTTACCCAATAGAAAATAAATGAAAAACATATATCCACAAGAAGTCACATTCATTATAGCCCCAAACTAGAAATAACCCAAATTTTTAACAACAAATTTTTGTAATGTAACTTCATACAAAAAAAACGCTACTGATATTTGCAATAACAATCTTAAAAATAAAAGCAAAGAAGCTAGAAACCAAAGAATAACTACTGTATGATTCCATCTATATTAAATCTAAAATTAGGAAATATTAGAAATCAAAACTACAGTTGTCTCTGTGGTGTAGGAATTAAGGAAAGGGGCATGAGATTACTTCTCTGCAATAGAAATACCGTTGAGTAGTGTTACATTGGTGTAAACAACTGTTGAAATCTACGAAACCAAACACTTAAGACCTGTGTTGTATGCAAATTATACCACAAAATCATTTTTACAAATTAAATGTTATATAGCAGTGTTTGTGTGTGTGTGTGTATAGACAGGATAAATTAGTTGTATAATGATACCATAAATTAGTACAATTCCAGATTAACGTATTATTCTATAACAAAGATATTCCACAAACAAAGTGCTAACACCCAGATTTATTTTGGAAAAAATAGTAAGAGTTTACAGGATTATTCATTCTGATCTCTGATTACACAGAAATATTACCTAACTCTTACTTGGAAATAAGCAGAAGATATGGTGCTATATCCAGATTAAAGCCCACTCATGCAACTTTGTATGAGTCAGGAGTGTGTGGCAGGCAAACACAGACATAAAAGCAGTCCTTTGCCAATCTGTTAAGGACTAATAAAAAGACTGAAACAAGAGTTCAGATAATTTTGTCTGAGTCCCTCCCAGATACGGGAGAAATTAGGTTGAACTCAATAAAGACCAATCACAGGGGCAAAACATATCTTCCCAAAGGCAGTAATACATTAAACCAAGTGTCTGACCTCAGGGTCAAGGTCAAAGAAGGACAACAAAAGCAATCCCTGGCAGAGAGCACAAGTCAAAAGGGGTTAGGCCAGATGGGAAAAACAGAAAAGTACCCACAAGCTAGACACCAAGAAAACCAGAAAAGGGTGAGGGGGAGCCCAAGCTGGGAAATGAGAGAAAAAGTATAAAAGAATTTCTTGGATGCAGAAGCACTATTTTAGCTACTTTAGAAAAAGTACTATACTACTATAGCTACTATAGAAAAAAAAATGCCCTATCTGTGCATGAACAGGAAAGGTACTATTGAAGGTACTGTATGGGCATACACATAGGGCTTAGTTTGTACATCACCCCTTCCACTGCACTGCTCCTCCCCTGCGATAAATTCCCCTCCTTTTAGTTGCAGATATGAACACATGACCCACCTGATCCATTGAGGTTCAGCAGCCTCCACAGGATGGGCACAACTCAAACCAAGCCAAATCTGAGATTTGACAAAAGAACACTAAGGTAGGTAATGTCTCCTGTGCCCTACGATCACCAGGGAAGCCTGGAGCTGCCAATGACACGGAAGCTTTCTGACAATGAAGCCCAAAAGAGAAAAGTGGAGCCCAGCGAAAGATTGAGGGGCAGCACCTAGGAATTCAGTGAATCCCTGGCTCCAGTCTTCTTTCAGAACAGCTCTAAACTTTTCATTTAAGTGAATCAATAAATTTCACACACACAGAAAGCACGTATTTTATCTATACTCTAATTTTTTAAACAAATAGGAACATCATTTATACACTACTTTGCATGATTTTTTTACTTAACAGTACATCGTAGAGAATGCCTATATTAGCACTGATAGGTAGACACACCTTATTACTCTCTAACAGCTGCTTAAGATTTTTTCTATAGTATATTGCGCCGGTTTCTTACTAGTCAACATTTAGATTTTTTACAATCAGTTGCTACATCAAATTAAACAATGAATAGCTTCATGTCTTTGTGCTACATGCTAGCATATGTAGGCTTCTAGGAAGCAACTAAAAATCAGATTTTAATTTTTATATAGAAATTCAAAGGATCTAGAACAGTCTAAACAAGTCTGAAGAACAATGATGGACTGTTAACATTACCTGATTTCAAGACTTACTGTATAAAACTACAGTAATACATAGTGTAGTTTTAATATATGAACGAGTAAACAGATCGATGTAACATAATATAGAGCTCAGAAAAAAGTCTATACATACACACACACACACACACACACACACACACACACACAGTTAATTGATTTTCAACAAGACATAAATGGAGAAAGTCTTTTCAATAAATTGAGCTATAACAACTAAAAATGATGGGAAAATAATCCTCATCCTCTATTTAACATTATATACAAAACTTAATAATGGTGGTGCAGCAGCTGGGCCCTGTGCTGTGGAGCTGTGGAGCTGTCGGCAGTGGTGACGCAAGTTCCACGCTGGGCCGGGAAGATTCCCACATGGCGTTGTAGACCTCTCCTGCCTCGCCCACTGCTCCCCTCAGCAGTGTGTTTCTGACAATCTGCCTGTTCTGCTCCCCATTCTGTCTCTGGTGAACCCTCTCACCACCCCAAGCCTCTGGTCTGCACCCCAGCTTGTATGCAGAAATAAATAAATCTTAAAAAAAAAACAACTTAATTTTAGATCAATAAATGTCTAATTAAATCCATACAGCTTCCAGAGGAAAATTCAGGTGGATATCTTTACAAGCTTGGACAAACATCCTGAATGGGTCCTTCACTAAACAAGATGTGTAAATGGCCAAATACGCACATGGAATGGCACTAGCATCGCCTATCAGCAGGGAAGTGCAAATTTAAACTATAGCTAGGTACCACTTCACACCAGTGAAATAGTTTAAATGGAATAATGTCCATTAAACATACATGCTAGTGAAAGGATCAAATGGTGCAATCACTTAACAAAACTGTTCTGCAGCTTATTATAACATTAAACAGGCACTTACCCTCTGACCCAGCAATTTCACTCCTAGCTATTTACCCGAGAGAAATGAAAACATGTGACCACAGAAAGTCCTGTACAAGAACCCTCATAACAACTTTATTCATAATAGTCAAAAACAGTCAAAATATCAATAGGATAACAGTATATACAAAAGATGGAAAACTACTCAGCTCTATAGGCATAGATGATATAGAAGAGTAAACAAATGGATTACTGAAACAACATAACTGGGTGTTCAGAATTATACTGAGTGAAAGGAGCCAGACGCAAAAGAATGCATACTGTATGCTTCCATTTATGTGAAACCCAGGAACAAGCAAAAGTAATCTATGACGGAAATCTGAATGCACTGCCCATGGAGATAGGAACCGACTGGGAAGAGGCAGAAGGGAAGTCTCCAGGAAGATAGAAATGGCCTTAAGAGTTTGGTACTATAGGCATCCACGTTTCTCAAACCTCTTCAAATTCTATACTCCATATGTGTGTATTTACCTTTATGTGAATTTTACCTCAGTAAAAACTTAAATTGTGTGTAGTTTTAATGATGTTCAGAGAGTAAATGAAATGAAATGTATTCAAATCAGTTCTTTGCCTGTCAGTCACTACAAACTGTTTATCATTATAAGTAACCCTGCTATAATTATCCTCAAGAACAAATAATTACATAGATCCCAGGTTGACTTCCCGAAAAAAGAATATCTTTATTTAAGATTTATTTTAATAATTTGAGATGTATTGTAAAGCTTCCTTCCAGAAATAACAAACAAATTTACATACTCAACTACAATGTAGAAAGTAAGCTGACTTCTAGCCAATATTAGATGTTGCTGTTTTATAAACATTTAGTAACAAAGCAGATACTCAACAGCAATTGCAAGAAGGATTTGTAAGGTTCACCAGCAATTACTGTGTCTTAGGAACTGTTCTAGGTAATTTGCACATACTAACACCCACTTTATGCGCAAAAAAAAAAAAAAACCACAAACCCCTGAGAAAGGTCCTTAAGATAGGAATTGTGAGGTGTCTGGAAATTACCTAATACAAGTGACAAAAGGAAGTGAAGATTTGTGTTCAATACATAAAAAATAATTTCTAGAAAATGAGAACCACTACAAAATAGAATGTCTCATCTCCAAGATTGGCACTCAAGAGACTGCATGAGCATCAGCTAAGAAAGCTGCAGATCTTAATTCTAAATACCATAACCATCTGCAGTCTTCCTCTGAAACAAAGCAAGCCCAGGGAGAGAAGGGCTGACCCAGCTGTTGTAACCCACACACTATTGCAGTATACAACTCAAAAGCAGACACACGGGGAGAAACAACACTACCAGATTTTTTTTTTTTTACTTTTTTAATTTATACCTTTTACATTATTGTGTATTCCCTGTAAAATTCCTACCACCAATTCACCCGTGAACCCTCACCATAGTCCCTTGTGCTCTTCTGTCCCCGCTTTTGATCCCTTTTCTTCCTCCTCCCTCACCGAATGTCTTATTTATGGTTGCCTGCTAGTTGTTTTTTTAATTACATATTAAAATTATTTTAATAAAATTAAAAATAATTTAATAAAATTATTAATATTATTATTTATTTTATTTAGTTTTTAATATTGCTATTTTTTCCTCCTGATCCTTTATTTGGTTCCCCTATATTCCTCCTATAAGTGAAACTATTCGATATTTTTCTTTTTCCTTCTGGCTTATTTCACTGAGCATGATCCCTTCTAGCTCCATTCATGTGGCTGCAAATGGCATGTGTTGATCTTTTTTGATTGCTGAATAGTATTCCATTGTGCACATGTACCACATCTTCTTGATCCAGTCATCTATTTTTGAGCATCTAGGCTGTTTCCGTGTCTTAGCTATGGTAAATAGTGCTGCAATAAACATAGGGGAGCAAGTATCTTCTTTAATTAATGTTTTTGTGTCATTTGGGTAGGTGTGGAATTGCTGGGTTATATGGTAGCTCCATTTTTAGTAATTTGAGGAACCTCCACACAGCTTTCCATAGCAACACCCAGATTTATTTACAGAGAGTGAGAGAAGGGTAAGCTAAGAGGGAGAATTTATAGGCTGGCACACAGCTGAATGCAGTCTGTCCTATCCCAGATAAAGTCCATGTAACAGAGACCAAACCAAAAGCCACATGTGGAAGACATCAGGTGTCCGTTCACAAAGGCCAACATGGCTGCACATAGGAGGTAGCAACTGGCATGCTGAGGAGCGGCTAGAGAGGGTCAGGCTTGGAGAAGGCCAGTCTCCAGGCCGGGCTGGCTGCCGGGGCCTGAGGCCAAGCCTGGACCTAGAGCCTCTCTCCTGGGGATGAGCCCAGTGGGCAGAGGAGGGCACACATGTGCAGAGAACTGGAGGCCAGGACAGTATAAAAGATCAATGCAACCAACACTGGTTCTTTGAAAAGATAAAATAGGCAAGCTTCTAGCTAAGCTCATAAAGAAACAAAGGGGGGGGAAATGTAACAAATTAGAACCAGAAATGAAAGAGGAGAAATTAGAACAGACATCTCAGAAATGCAGACAATCATGAGACTACTGGGAACTTCCTTCTGTCAATAATTTGGAGAACCTAGGAAAAAGACCAACTTCTAGAAGCATAAAACCTTCTAAGACAGAATCAGGAAGAAACAGAAAATCTGAACAGACCAATTCCCAGCAAGGAAATTGAAACAATAATCAAAAGTCTCTCCCAAAACAAAAGTGAGTCTTAAATGGCATGATTGGTGTCATGGGTTCCAGAGATCCATGAAACATTTCAACTACTTCTCACATATCGGCTCATTCTGGGCACTAGCCTACTCAAATAGTACCTTCCATTTCATATCATTCCATCACATCCTATCCATACTAGATAGTCTGACCAGTCTGAACCCAGAGCTCCTAAGAGCTTTCTCTCTAGCTCTAATAGACCAAGTCACAGACTTTCTGCAAAATGCTTTTGTGGCTACATCTAGCACCTTGGGGCACCTCCTACCTTTTTCCCCACCCAGCTGCTCTGTTTTGGTTCCTCTCATTCCTACCACATAATTGATTAGTTTTCTGACCAGACCTATGAAATTAACACTTTGGGAGAGAGAAGCATGTCTCTCAGCCCAGCCTCAGCCCTAAGCTATTTCACATACTTCTCTTGATGTCATATTCTCAGGTTCTGTCTTTGGGAAATCAGACTAAAGAAAATCCATCATGGCCAAATATAAATATGTTTAGTATAAAAGGTAAGAAACATGGAAAAACTAAAACACATACTCGGTGTGGAATGTTTGCCCTTCTTCGAGGCTGACCAGCCCAGGTTTCAACTACCTGTCACCATTACACTAAAATACAGAGAGTATCCAGCTTTCCCTCATTCATTTTTCATCCTTCTAACCCTCTAGGCTGGAGTTCATGGTATAATCCTTGATAAAGGAGCCTCAGATCTCTCAGACAAATATTGCTTTTAGCTTCCAAAATCCTGTTCACTTGAGATTGGATTCAACTTGTTCATTTCAGGTTGAATCTCTCTTTCCTGGCCCATCTTTATAAGCTGTAGGCCCAGGGTAGAGAAAGGGGCTCTAGGTAATTTTTATTTCACTTTTTAATTTCAGTTATTTTTGTAAATGATGGTTGGTGCATTATGAGAGTTTGAACCACTGAGATAAAATCAGGCTACTTTGAAAAGAAAGTTAAGTCTAGAAGGAGACAAGAACCCATAGACTATTTAATGCCATTCCAGAAAAGAACCTAAACCACTAATGGCTACATATGCCCTGTAATGTGGCATGTGAAATTTGTTTCTTTTTAAAATATATAAAAAGCATGTCCTAAAGCAATAATAATTATGTGTGAATTATGCAACTAATATAAAGATATTGATTAGTTAGCCTCCAAATGCCAGCCAAATGTCTGTCACTTAAAGATTCTTATTTGGGCCTCCCTAGTAGCCAAGGGGCTAAGTCTCAATACCATCACCATGAAGGCCCACATCAATGGCCTGAGTTCGATCCCCAGCCAGGGAGCTGACCCACATGGCACAGCAGACCTCTTCTGTCTTGCCTGCTGCTCCCCTCGGCAGTGTGTTTCAGTAGACCTGCCTCTTCTGCTTCCCATTCTGTCTCTTGTGAATCCTCTCAGTCCCCACACCTCTGGTCTGTACCCCAGTTCTTCTATGCAAAAATAAATAAAATATTTATTAAAAAAAGATTCTTGTCACCAACTGTCATCAAGTATTTTCATTTTCTCCCACCTTTCATTTTATTTTTATATAAAAAAGTAAAATTATGTTATTTTCCAGTCAATATAGAGGTCACTAGTTGAAATTCAGCCAACAATTCTAACAACTTTGAACTGACATCTCATTAAAAAAGAAAAAACTTACCAGTGCTGTGTGCCAGTTCCCTAGGAAACCAAGACCCCACTTCAAAAATGGACTGGATAGTCAAAGGAAAGCATAAAACACATACGCTAAAGCAAACAAAAGGCAATTTTATTGCATTTGCTAAAATAGATTTGACCAAGTGTTTTTACATGATGGCAGATGGTAGCTACATTAATATTTATGTTGGAAAAGGCAGGAAAGGCTCAGAGGAAAGGACTAGATTGAAGATTGAAGATTCAATCCTTGGAAATAGGTAAAAATCAACTTGTCAGTAGAGTGAGAACAGGCTCCCAAATCCAAGTGTAAACCCAAGATCTGCTAATCCACAGCTTTATCTTGGCTGCCTTACATTCTCTGAACCTCAGTTTCCCTATGAGTTAGAGCTAAATTATAAGAGTGCAATGGGGATGAACCAAGATAATTTATATGAATCAAAATTACTACTATGATTACCATGTGCTCACCCTCTGTAACATGAGCAGGTAAATATCGGCACCTCCATTTCACAACAAAGAAAAAATAAGATTCTCAGAGTTTATAAAATGTGTCCATGGCCACGTCACTAACAAGTGGCAGGTGTGAAACCCAAACCCGTGCTCGCCATTATCCTGCAGTAGGACAGCACCTGGATCACGCTTTTTCTCACTAATACTGTAAATGCAAGGGGCATTTTGAAGGCTTCCAAGTTGCAAAAGGAAGTCATTCACTTAAGTCTAGATCAATCGCTCACTCTGGCAATTCATTCAGTGCACGACTAACACTTCTGTATGTAGTGATCTCTATAATCAAGAAAAAGGGAGATTAAAGTAGATTCCAACGAGGATTTCTATTTGCGGTGGGTCTATAGTATTGAGGGTCTCTCACCATCTTCTCAACAACTTTCACATGTTTGAGCAAATCCCTAGATTATGACTCCTTGTTTTAGACAGAATGCATGCACACATCAGCATGGGAATGGCGCTGAGCTGGTAAAGCTCATCGATATCTCATTTCAGATGACACAGTGGGGGGCCCTGCACCTGACCCTCACTCTTGACTTCATCCCCAGATGTTTGATTTTCACTTTTACCATCTCATTAGAACAAGTCTTCTTGGAGACCAGGACCCCTAACCTCAATTTCCACCACCACCAAAGTAGCCCACAAAGCTGTCTAAACAAAGACTTGCCTCTTCTTACAAACATGTCAGCTTCCCAGTCCTCTTTAGTGTCTGTCCATGCGATGTGTGTGCCATGAGGGGCTGATGAGACTGATGATGACTTGGTGGTGGTGATGGTGGAGGAGAGGGACACAAAAACACCAAAAGAAAGCACCGATAAAAGGGTGCCCACAACCACCTGCGATAGACTGAATATCTGTGCCCCCCAAACTCGTATGTTGAAACCCAACCCCCAATGTAATGGTATGTGGAGGAGGGTCTTTTGGGGGTGATGAGGGCAGGAGAACAGGGTTTCTACAAATGGGATCAGTAAAATCCCTCTGAAAGAGGTCCCAGTGAGTTTCCCCTGCCTATTCTGCCATGTGAACCTACAGCAAGAAGACAACTGTGTATGAATCAAAAAAACAGGTCTCATCAGATACCCAATCTGCCAGTGTAGGATATTGGATTTCCCAGCCTCCAGAAATGTGAGGAGTAAATTTCTGTTATCAACCAGCCACATATAATCTAAGATATATTTGTTATAGCAGCCTGACTAGGCCTTAAGACACCACCATGTTTAAAAGTTGTATCCCCAATCTGTGTATAAATATTCTCATAAGGAAGAAACAAAGAGGAATAGCATCTTCCATTAACCCTCTTTTCCCTTTTAAATAATAATGCCTTCCAATGTTTAATGCAACCCTTCAGCTAACAGAGCCCTCTGTCTATCTTGAATTTTTTTTAGTTCAACTATCTCTTTTGTTTCATTAAAACTCTCAATTGAGCCTTCCCAAAGGCTCTTGGCAATGTAAATTAATTCCTCTGGGCTCAATCATCTGGTAACAGAACAGTAAAAAGAATATGACCTGCCTTGGGTATCAGGAGTTGCCCAGGCCAACCTAGTTATAATCACTATTTGTACAGACACAGCCTTCAGCAGACCTTAACCCCTTCCACTCAGTTGGAGCCCTAATGACTAGTGATTATTACAGTATAGAGTGCCATGAACACAAATTACCAATCTGCCACCCCCATTCAAACTCTCCAGGTTAACTAGGCGGCCCCAAACTAGCTGACCACTCCGTGTTCAGGCTTATGCCTTTGCAGACGCCCCTCCACGCCTTCTTTAAACCTCAGTGAAATCAGTCTCTTTCCCTCCCTCTCCTCCAGCTCCATCACTTACTAATGGACTGAACTTCTGCAGTGATTCAGTCGCTGTGAACATTATTTTTTCCTGAAATATGCAATATGACAGCAACAAAACCTACAGCAGAATTGTTCTGAGGGTTAAATAAGTACCTGGCACCATGACTGGTGTAAAATAGAACTCATAGAAACAGATTTCCTGCCCTTTCCCTTCCCCTCCTCCACCCCTAAAGGTATCTCCCCACCCTGAACTCCTCTTTAAAAAGTGCTTATTTCTCTTTCCACGCATCTAGAATCTGGTAAACTATTTTAGTCAGTTATTAATTAGCATTCAAATTTGGCCAAAACTGTTCTAGTAAGTCAGGGTGTATGGGTCAAACACGCTCAGGGCCTGTCCTTAAAAAATAAACAGCATAGTAGAGGCTGTAAGTTTTTGAAGTCAAACAAAACTGTCCTACTAAGTACTCTTTTAAAAAGAGGCAATGTATAAAGAGTAGCAGGTGCTAGAGACTACAGTGAAAACCTTAGCAAAAAGGTATTTAAGCTTGGTATTAAATAATAGGACTTCATGAGACTACACATAAAAAAAAAAAAAAACACCAAGGTAATTGAGAAAGAAGGAAGAAATTTGCCCTAAAGAAATAACTCACCATGGGAAAAATTCTGTAGGTATACAGTGTTTATGTGCCTATTAGACACATGATATCCTTGAATGCATAGAGGCTTACTGTACTACTAACTACGACTATGAAGACCAACTTCCTTTAGGCAGTATACACAAAAACAAAAAAATTATAAGGACAATGAAAAAAAATAGTTAGGAAACCTAAAATGTGTTGTAGCCATTTCTAAAACACAAAATAAATAAAATAAAACCTAAAAAATTGAAAGAAAATAAGGAACATAGTAACTAACCAACTGAAAATACCATGTAGACTTTAATGACAACAATGGAGTTAGTGTAGTATCATTTCACATTTTTAAAATGAAATTGCAAATTCTTACAATAACATGTGAACAAAGATGTTAAAGGAATATGCATAATAAAATGGATGCTGTGTTAACGATGATTAAAAGTCCTTCTGAAATTCTTTTGAATCATTTACAATTTTAAAAAGGAAGGATGAGGTGCTACCATTCAGGGAATGCTTTTATTTATAAAATGATTTTAAGTTGTTTTCTACTTAATTTGTAATAAATTTTTATTTCCACTGAAAACAACAAATCAAAAGCATCAAGAACCTAAGCAAATAGTCCCACGATGTGAACGGTACCCTGCTAGCCTGTTAGCCTTCACCTCACCCTGTCGGTCTGAAAACCTCAGCTTGCTCCATTCAGAAAGGTCACAGGGCTTTGTGGCACTCGGGGTAGGATATGTCCATGTTTAAAGCACAGAGCATTGAATTACCTATGTACAAGGTTTTTCAACCAAATGAGAATGCATTTATTTGGAGACAAAATGGACCCTTCTGATTCTTGCTTTTTTCTAGACAATAAGATAAGCCATGAAGATCTTCACCACACACACAATATCTGAACATGAGATTAGATAGGGAAAAGATACCAGCTAATTTTTTATATTATCCTTTATTTCCTAATGTTTAAAATCATGACTGCTTTAGTACTCGATTTTAGTACACTTAAAAGATTTGTGGGGTTTTTTTTTTTAGGTTCTTATTAACTGATTGTTATGGAATTCTAATCTCTCAAATTAGTAGATTTATGCACATATTTTTAAGAAAATATCAAAACAAATAGGAGTCATCAGAATGTCACACATTCAATTGTAAAGAAGCAAACTGATTTTATATTATTCCTCTTTTAAGTGTGATAGATATGCATATGCATTTTATTAAGCTTTTGATAAATGGAACAAACTGTTCTACAAATAGTAAAATAATTATTTCCTTTAATACTCAAGGCTTTTTTTAATTGTGTTGAATACCACAGTTTCTCTTTCACAGGAATTACAATTCTTGAAAGGTCAGCTATAAATATCTTTTCCTAATATCTGTGTGGCTGGATAAAACCGAGTTTCTGCCTAATGAGCATGGTGCTTGTCATCCTTGATTTTCTCTCTGTGCAATAGGTGATCAGCAACTCGAAATACACTTCCCAGAGCTACTGGGTACTAGCAGCCTGAACCTTCCTGAGGTGCACTGCTAGCATGGGAAGGAAGCAGGGGGTGCAAAGAGGTAAAGCGGTGAGCTTTCAGAATCCTCAGCACTGCTCAGAGGTTCAGGAAAGGAACAAACCTCCCAGAACATGTAAGTAAATATCGTAAGCAGCACAGTGCTGTTGTTAAGTGTCTTATGCCCATACCCTCCACCCTCCTCCTTTAAAGGTTTGCAAATAGCAGAGACATGGCCAAGGTGACTTAGCTATGGGAGTGCCTGGAGATGGAATTTTCCTGTTTAAAATCCAACACTCATCCAAAGTCACAGGGTTTGGAGTAAGACACACACCTGTGCTTACATTCAGCTTCAGTGACTTTCCAGCCTTGGGCAAGTTACCCAAGATCTCGATCCCTACACTTTCTCCTTCCTCATCTGTAAAATGGGATAAAGGGGCCCAGGTTGCATGGGATTGTTGTGAACATGTAATAATGTATATAAATCCCTCAACACACAAACATCCCTGGGTCATCCTGTAACTGGCATTCTCCAGATGTAGCTGTCAGAACTGTCTTTGCAGAAGGCAGCATGATGTGATGGTAAAGAAGGTGGAATTCTCCAGATCAACGTATCCAGGTTCAAATCCCACCACTGCTAACTAAAAGCCACTGATTCTTAACCCTCTGTTATCTCAGTTTCCTGAAGCAACATAAACTTTAGCTCTTGGTGATTGTGAGGATTAAATAGGCCATACTTAGAAAACACTTCAAATAGAACCTAATATAAAGGACACACTTAATAATCATTCATTTTAATCTATTATCACTGTTATCTTATTAATTTCTAGCTTCCCACCATCCCCAATTCCTGACATTAAATCTATTTTAAAGCAACTGAGCTCCTATTTTCTGTAGATCCTAACAATATATAGAAAGAGAGTGAAGTTTACGGCTTTGGGTAGGTGCAGTTCTGACCTATCTTGTTAGCTCAGACATGAATCTGTATTAATGATACCAAGTACCACAGTCTACTGCCAGCGATAGGTAAAGACAACAGGTGAGACTAGAGTCCGGAAGAGGAAAATGCTTTGAAAACATGCGTCTTCCTTCTGGGACAGTTTGTTATTTAAGGCCAACCAAAGAAGTCAGGGGAAAGGTAAGTGAGGCAATCCTGGGCTCTGGAACTCCGTGGCCTCTGGCTAGGGGAACAGAGCATGGAATATGTTTAAAAATCAAGGTGAAAGACATGTTTATTGTTGTCAGGTATGTAGGCACATTAAGAAAGCTATCTACGGGCCTCCCTGGTGGCGCAGCGGTTGAGCGCTACGCTCTGGAGCTGTCAGCGGCGCGGGTTCGATGCCCAGTGGGGAGAGTCCCACGTGGTGCGGCAGACCTCTCCTGCCTCGCCCGCTGCTACCCTTGGCAGTGTATTTCTGATATGCCTGTTCTGCTCCCCGCTCTGTCTCTGGTGAACCCTCTCGCCGCCCCCCGCCTCTGGCCTGTACCCCAGCTTGAACAAAAAAAAAAAAGAAGAAAGCTATCTATCCTCTGTCCGTACCATAATTTCTTTTTTTAAAAAAACTTATTTATTTATGCATACAAGAACTGGGGTGGAGGCCAGAGGTGTGGGGTGGTGAGAGGATTCACCAGAGACAGAGTAGGGAGCAGAACAGGCAGACTGACTGAAGTACACTGCTGAGGGGAGCAGCGGGCGAGGCAGGAGAGGTCTGCTGTGCCATGTGGGAATCTCTCTGGCCAGGGATCGAACTTGTGCTGCAGTGGCTGTGGATGGCTTCATAGGCTGAGACTTAACCCATTGTGTCACTAGGGAAGCCCCGCACCATAATTTCTTAAGGGACATTTTAATGTCAAAAGTAGGTACAGAGAAAAAAACCTCAGAATGAAAAACAATTCTATCTAAAAAGGGAACTAATCAGAGTGTGTATGTGTGTATGTCTCTGTGTGTGTGATACATATGTACATATATATTCAGAGGCACATTCTTGTTTTCTCTTAATACTGCCTCTTCAAAGTGATGAAAACCTCATCAAAACCTTGAGCAGGTAGAATCCACAGCCAGCACTTGGCAATCACTGGGGTGAGGCCCATCACAAAGCTGACAGGTGCAGACCAGGTCTGCCCAGTACAGCAAAGCCAAAACCTGGAATTCGACCACTATGATCAAAATGTTTGGGTGGCTTCCATTACTGGAATAATTTTTTTCTTAACTAGTCTTACCAGAAATCTGCTTCCACCTTTTGATTCTGCTTGCTGGAAATAAACACTTTTTAAACTTATCATGCTAATAACCACAAACCAAGGAACATGACCCACAACGAGTTAAGCTGAAAATTATAAGCTGGGTGGGTAAATGGAGATGAATCGTTAGTGTCCCTAGAAAGAACAGCTCCGTTTTCCAGATTTCCTGAGGAAGGAGCTGCACAAAGTGGCTTATTTAATTTTGCAGACGGAAGCAGGTAGCATGAATCTAGCAGGAAACAGAGCCCTCGAGGGAATATTGAGGGAATGTTTGAAAGGAAGCATTTTAGAAAAATTTTTGAATAACTATGTCAACCAACATTGGAGATATGTGGAGAAAAGAGTGTGGCCTTGAATCTCTATACAGCCACTCACTGTGCTATCTTGGGGAACCCTCTAAACCTCTCTGAGCCTCACTTTTCTCATCTACAAAATGGGGAGAGGCATAATATGCACTTTGCAAGGTTAACCATCACATTATAATGCATTACAACATATATAAATTGCATGGCCATTAATAGTGGTTTGTTATATTTACATTTAGAGAGTTTATTCAAACGAGGACAACTAAGGTAATTCATTCATCCAGAAAACATGTATTGGGTCAGCTAAGTCTTTAAATCCTAGGTCTTCAAAGTCCAGTGCCAGAGATAGGGAATGAAGAAATAGTGCAATAGATTTTAACTGATTCAACGATAAAAGACATAGACAAACTAGAGTGGTGAGACCATGGACAGAGAAATCAAATGTCCATGAGGGGCTTGAACTATCTGTTGAAGGACATGCAGGGGCTCATTCAATGCAAAAGGCAGGGAGCAGCATTTCAGACTGGGGGAACCCGCATACACCAAAGCATGGAAATATGAAACACCCTGGAATGTTCAGAGAACCATAAATAATCACTTTCTGGAAACCCACAAACACTTAACTAGGATAGTCAGGCCATTTTATCAAATACAGCAAAATTTCACAATACAACAAACATGGCCATAAATCAGTGGTCCATTTTCTCCTAGTCTCCATTCAGCATTTCCACCTGGCAACTTTGAAGGGTTAGTTCTCCTCTGTGAAGAGGGAGCATTGTTAAAAGTGACTCTTCCACCATTATTCAATCTTTTTTTAGTTCAGTATATTACGCTCATTTTGATTTTAATAATTGACCTGCTTCCTACATACCTAATGAAAGAAAAACATGTTCTTCTCTTTCTCTGTAACTGGAATGATACTTTTAAAAATATGTATATATTATTTTTGTATGACACTGTAACAAGGCACTGCAGTTTTCACAACTACATTTTTGGGAGACCACATTCATCACCATGGAGGGAATTTATATTTATATATTAAACACAGATTATTTATGTGAGAATCTCATTTTATAGGTTTTTTTAAGATTTATTTATTTATGCATACAAGCTGGGGTACAGGCCAGAGGTGTGGGGCGGCGAGAGGGTTCACCAGAGACAAAGTGGGGAACAGAACAGGCAGATCTACGGAGATACACTGCTGAGGGGAGCAGCGGGCGAGGCAGGAGAGGTCTGCTGAGCCATATGGGAATCTCCCCAGCCAGGCATCAAACTCACATTGCCGCTGCCAACAGCTCCGCAGCGCAGCGCTTAACCGCTGCACCACCAGGGAAGCCCTAAACACAGATTATTTAATGTCACATTTACACATGGATAGATTCTTGTTGACTGGCAGAGATATCATCTAGCCAGTGATGACTTCTGAGTTCTCCAATGTTCTTGTTAGTATTTCCAAATCAAAATCTGAGGTTATATAACAAGTCATCCTAGATTTTACTAGCCTTAGGAATAGCAACTATTTGCCAAAGGGAAAGACACCACACCCAGAAGAAAACTCAAAAAGAACATTCACGGACTTTCAGCACACTCTCAAGCTGGCGCTGAGACTCAGGATGGGGCCGTGACTTCAGGACAAGGCTAGAGAAGCACCTTCAGTTTCTACATTGGGAAACTGGGGTCCTTGAAAACTAGCTGTGACTTATTTACCTACAGAGCAGTATCAGAATTTAAAACCACACAAACAGGTTTGAGTGGGAAAAGTTAGTTCTCACAGAACTAAAAAGTCCAAAGGTGAGGCTCACGTTGGGGTGTGGCTGGATCTAAGTGCTTACCTAGATCAAGGGTGTTGCCATCACATGGTTTCTTTTTTCCCTTTATCTGGCATTGCCTTCTGTCATCCTGGCTTTCAGCCAATACTCCATTCAGTGGAAAACCCCAACTGCTCCCACATTAAACACAGAGGGAAAGAGGATCTATATCCCATGCTTCTCCCCTAAAGTCCAGGACTCCTTCGGATGGGCCCTTTGGTCACTTGCTTACTCTGAACTGAGCACTGGCATCAGTCAATGGAGAGAAGATTGTCTTAGGCCTTTGGGACAAGGTACATAGCTTAGAGTATGGGTGGAATCCCCCACAAAGTCCGCAGGAAAAATGACAAGGAAGTGACAGCACTCCAAATGAAACTTGGAAGTTATTACTGAAAGACAAGGGGAGAGATTCTAGGGAGACAGCATTTAATAAGCCCTGTTTCTCCTACTTCACGCTACTTTAAGGCAAGGCGTTTGGTTTCAGTCTCCTAATCTGTATACAGTCATCTTACACACCCCAGCTATACCACCAGGCAGATTTGAAGACCAAAAGAGAGGGCTATAAAAGCAATATGTGATGGATTTTAAAAAAAAGTAGATTTAAATATTCACAAGTGTAACAGACATGAATGTAGGATATAGATGCATGATTTTTATTATAATCCTTGCAATTTTAAGCAAACCTAATTAATGACCTAGTCTTCATAGTCATAAATCAGCCTTCACATACTTTTAACTAGCATGGAGAATACAGGAGACTAAACAGGCAAAACCTAAGAATACTGAACTTTTTCACAAGGAATGGTTCTTAATTCTAAATGTTCCCTATTTTAGAGGGAATTTAAGTGCTTGTGGGAGACAGGAGACTCTCCTACTGTAAAGGACTTTAGCGTTAAGTGACAGGGGGTTGTCTCCTAGGCAATTGCCAGCCTTGACTATCTTTTTTTCCTGCTCCAAACCACGGCAAACTATAAACCTCTTTCCACCTCAGCAATCACAAGCAAAAGGCATTATTCAGAGAACCTTTTCACTATGCTATTGCCTGCTTTGCTTCAACTTGTGCAATGGCAAATTGGAAAGGAAAAACTAATGAACAAATATATATGAATACTAATCAAAACTCTATTTGAGTAATTGAATACTAACAGACGGTGAAGGATAGCACTCTAACCAACTGAAATTGCTCTCTATGAGCAAAATCATTCTGACACCTAGAAGAAGTTAGTCCAGTGAATGAATCAACATGAAAATAAGAAAAAGGACAATTCCAAAACAAAGAAAGTAACAAAACCAAAAAGAAGTAATTCTTATCTGGCTCAGGTGACAAGCCTTGTATCAAGTCCCTTCAAAAGTAAACTGTTCAAGGACAAGAACCATGTTTAGTTATCTTCATATTAGCAAAGCATTTTTTTCTTAAAAAAATAAGTGATGTATGTTTCTAAAATTACTTAACAACTAAGAATACACACTTCCTTATAATTTGCTTTACATTGTATCTTAGAGCAGTTATGGGAAGGACTTTAGACTGGCTACCAGGAGATCCAGATTGTGATTCAGCTGGATTACTGGCCAAATCTGCACTTTAAACCACAGTGGCCCTGCTGGCAAAGCTCTAGGTTGGACTGAGTGACTAGCCCATATGCATTGTGGGTTTTAGGATGGTTTTTTATTTAAAAAAAATTAGCAAGCACAGCTTCATTAAATAGTAAGAGTTGAATAAATATGTTAATTTGACTTAAATGAGCAGAGCTGAAATGAAGTAACAAATACTGTTACCCCATTTGACAAAGGCATTACCTTCCAGTAAGCACTCTGAAGATAGGGCAAAACCAGACCCAAAACATCCTGGCCCTATTCATCTGTCTGTCTGTCTGTCTATCTTTTTACTATTTGTGTTCTCGATACATTAACATTAGCTTAGCAAGGTAAGCTCAGTTCATTTCCTATTATCCATTCTACCTTTCTCAAACAATCTTACTTGTCGTCTAAAGTTGTACTTAATGGAAGAAAATATCTGTAAACCATATTCAGGAGGGGTTAACATCCAAAATGTACAAAGAACACATACAGTTCCATAGTAAAAATAAATAAATAACCCAATTTAAAAATGGACAAAAGACCTGAATAGACATTTTCTTTAAAAGACATGTCAATAGGTACTTGAAAAGGTGTTCACCATCACTAGTATTAGGGAAATGTGAAGACTCAGAACCACAATATATCATCTCACACCTGTTAGGATAGCTTTTATTAAAAGACAAGAGAAAACAAATGCCACTAGGTGGAGAAAATGGACCCCTTATACACTGTCAGTGGGAATGTAACTCGTAACAGTCACCATGGAAAACAGTGTGGATCTTCCTTAAGAAATTAAAACTAGAACTACCATATGCTGCAGCAATTTTACTTCTGGGTATATATTCAAAAGAAACAAAACCACTGTCTAAAAGAGACATCTGTTTGCCCTATGCCCTTGTTCATTACAACATTATTCACCACAGCCAAGGTATTGAGGCGAGGGGAATATCAAATCCAAAGCAGCAGAGTATTGCCAGAAGTGCTGCCACAGACCAGGAGGAAAACAGGGAGAAGTTGGCAAAAAGATATAAACTTCCAATGATCAAGGAGTAAGACTTGAGGACCTCACATCTAACAACGTGATTATAGTTGGTAACATTGTATTGTATAATTGAAAATTTGCTAAGAGAATAAAACTTCAATGTTCTCACAAAAAGTTTCAAAAATAAACAGCAGATGTCTGATTACAGAGCTTGTACTCTCAACTACTATTCAGTTATACTTTTAAGCTTCTACTTTTGTTGATACTATTCCCTCAGCCTGAAATACACCACCTCCCTCATTTTAACATTTCAGTAAGTGTTTATTGAATGTTCCAGAAATTGTGCTTGGAGATGGAATTACAATGGAAAAGAAAAGCAACAAAGTCCATTTCCCTCACAGAGCTCACCGCTAGGGGCAGATACAGCAAGAAAGCAAGTATATTTTAAATACAGATGCGATCCAGATTTTTAATGACTGTCCTTTCTTCATTATACCATGGAATTATTAATTACAGGTTGTTGTTATGATAATGATTAATATACTGTACAAAAAGAGCAAATACAGGGCCATTTATCTCAGACTTGGGTAGTCAGGGGAAGCTAAAGGACTTCTAAAGTGACATGTGGCGAATGAATGTTCAGCCAAACAAAAAAGTAGTACTAGTGAATTCCCCCAGAGTACAGCACGAGAGAGCAAAGCAGAACCAAAGAATTGAAAGGAATTGAGTAAGGCTCAAGCAGAGAAAGCCAGGGGAGAAAGTGATGAGAGATTGAGCTGGCGACATTAGCAGAAGCCAAACCACAGTTACATTAAGAATTCTAGCCCAAGACAGAATTACCCTTAAGCTAATGAAGTTTAAGCTTCAAGTCTTTCACATCCATGGACAAGTTTCTGGGTAGGAGGGGTCTAAGCAGGGGGTTCACATAAGTCGTAATAATAATATGCATAATAATGATACTTCATAACAACTGGTGTAGACTGAACTCTAGTTCATTCTGGTTCACCCTCCATTAAACTTCATCCTGTGTCAGTTAGCACTGGAGTGCCCAGCACATTTGAGGGGATCCAGCTAAGGAAAGTGGAGCTGACCACACATTTTGGATTTAGTACCCACAATCATTTCCAACCATGGTAAGAAAGCCTTTTTCCATTTCTTTATGAAAAAGGCATTTTTGAGTAGGTTTAATACACAGTTTTTGTTGTCATTTAGAAATATTTATTCATAAAACAAGGGACAAATCTATAGACTCCTAGTTTGGGTACATATGATGGGTATTGTATCACATTTAAATTCCTTTTTATACAACTAACCAATTTCAGACTGAAACAATGAAATATGAAACAGTAACGATATGGAATGAAATCAGTAAAAATTATTCTGACAGTGAAAACAAATTGTAACACAAAACTTTCAGATCAAACCAAATGCAATGATTAAAATAAATTGGAGATTAAAATAAAATGGAGAAATAAATTTTGAATAGAAATAATAGGCTCTTTTGGACCTTTTGACAACTCCATTGATGAAGAGGAGTGTCACATGAACACATTAGGAAAAGACTTTCTTGCCAATTCGACACAAAATGCCTCAATCAACATAGATGACAGCTAACTCTGACTCTCCACTGCAAAAGAACAACAAATTGTTTAACATATAACATGGCTCTTCCTGTACTGAACAAGAAGAACTGAAATACCCTGGAATCTTACAACTCCTATTTGGAAGAAATTTAATAGTGATTGCCTAAATTTTACAACAGTTGTAAACAGTAACAGCACATAAATAACTGAGCCATGAAGCTTTTATAAAAAGAAAACTTTTCTTTAAAAAATCAGCATCCAGGGGCCTCCCCGGTGGCGCAGCGGTTAAGCACTGCGCTGTGGAGCTGTAGGCAGCGGCGACGTGAGTTCGACGCCCGGCCAGGGAGAATCCCACATGGCGCGGCAGACCTCTCCTGCCTTGCCCGCTGCTCCCCTCAGCAGTGTATTTCTGATCTGCCTGTTCTGCTACCCGCTCTGTCTCTGGTGAACCCTCTCGCCACCCCGCGCCTCTGGCCTGTACCCCAGCTTGTATATATAAATAAAAAATGAATCTTTAAAAAAAAAAAAATCAGCATCCAGATGGTCGAGGGGAGAGGGAGATGAATAAAGAGTGAAGGGAGCCCAGTGGACTATGGGTGATTTTGGTGGTGAGTGCACTACGGTGGCAATACCTACTGGGGATAGCCAAAGATTATCTCAATTAAAAATACATTAATTCAGGGCCTCCCCGGTGGCGCAGCGGTTAAGCGCTGCGCTGTGGAGCTGTCGGCAGCGGCGACGCCAGTTCGACGCCCAGCCGGGGAGAATCCCACATGGCGCAGCAGACCTCTCCTGCCTCACCTGCTGCTCCCCTCAGCAGTGTGTTTCTGATCTGCCTGTTCTGCTCCCCACTCTGTCTCTGGTAAGCCCTCTTGCCACCTCACGCCTCTGGCCTGTACCCCAGCTTGTATGTAAAATAAAAAAAATACATTAATTCATTAAAAAATAAAAGTCATATAAAGAAAAAAATCAGTAATGTGAAGAAATCAAATGTTTATACCATGCTAAAGGAAAGACTGTATTATCATCCCTACATTCTCTATAGAAAATACTACACAACTGTTGTCAAATGAGAGGATGAACAAAGAGTATGCAGCTAAGCAATGAAGAAAGCAAGTGACAGTGAGATAATGAGTACAAGTAAGTGTTTTTCTCAGTGTTAGGATATTTGTGGCAGTTGTCAGATTTTTTTAATGTGTCATTTTTTGTGTTTTCACATTCAGAATTAAATATTAACTTTGGCCTTCATTTTTCATATTGGTAATTCTGTACTGTATTTCTTAAAGAATGCTCCCCCAATATGTATAAACAGTAAAATCTGCCCTTGAAAATGCCCTAAGGCATTTTCTTCATATCCTACCTAGTCTATTTATTCTTTCATGGCCCAAATGATACCTCAACACCAAAGTTCTCTGGGTTGATGCTTGTTTTCTCACACACACACACACACACACACACACACACACACACACACACACACAAACAAGAAACTAAAGTTTAAGCAACTGCTCTCTACTGTACATAATGTTAAGGTGCAATTATGACATTACATCGTTTAACCACTTATATTTCTTGAAGGTCGGGCAATTGTTTTCCATATTTTCCAAAACCAAAACTGGTTGCAATGATTTCTGCTCTCTGTGAATGCTATGGTGCTAATTATATTAACATTAATTAACAAGTCTTCCCTGAATGTGTTGGTTAAAGATGACATTTAACCCTTCAACTGACCCATTTTAAACTACAACACAGTTCTCACAGTTAACCAGTTTCACGTTAATGTGGATTCTTTCTTTGTTCATAAGCACAGCCCCTTCTTCAAATGTTACACAGGCAAACTGTTCACATACACCCAAGATAACCAAATGCTTATAGTTGCGGTTAAACTCTTAGGACTTGGGTGCGCAGTTTTCTATATCTCACCCTGCCTGAATATATTCCCTTGCAGCTCATCTTAGTCAGGTTTTAACATCCCCACTGAGAATGACACTCTAATCCTTGGGGATTAAGCAAACACTGCCCCTGGTCTTCAGCATTACATTGCTAATCCATTAGGATTTACAAAAGTACAATTTGAAAAACAGGTAGTAACCACATTGCCCATAACTTAGGAAGGCAAAATCAGACCAATTAAGGCTGCCAACATATGATATAATTAACACAACCATTGTATGGAGGGTATTGCAGCACATATGGTGTGAGATGCAAAACTAAACAATGTTTTTTATGATGTATGAATATAGATATTATAAAGTTAAAGATCAAGTGGAGATCTCTTCCTGAGCTCCTCTAGGGCTGCATTTTCATCATGACCCTGATTGTATCAAGTGTCAATTTTATATATGATGATGATGATGAAATTGTCTATTGAAATAGAAAGTCATAACTAGCATTTTTTTACTTTATATGTCAGGTTCTTAATAGTTTCCTAAATAACAAGGAACACTCTTAGTCAGTTGGCATTTTCCAGTGTTTTAATTGCCTGCTGTGATATAATTATTGTGACATTTTGGGATGTTTTTAACATCCTGAATTAAATATTCTGACATCCCACAGAGCACTTCATGAAAACAGTCAAACTGTATTCAAGTCATTAGCAGTCTACAGCTGTCCTTTAATATTAAAATTATTTTCCAACACAAAACACAGATGAAAATTAAAGTATTTAACAACTTTGAGCTTGGGTTAGAGCTGGGCTCTATAATACCCTAATTTGTCAGGAAAGGGAGATCACGATGACTCTGAGATTCTTCCATTAAACTTTATCTGAAGCCCCAAGTGAATTAGGGCCACCTCATGAAAAAAAGATAATGAACAAAATGTACTGATTTCAAAAGTGCAATTAGCCCCCAATTATACAGCCACAAATTCTACATTAAGGATAATCACCAGAACGCCACATCTCTTTTGTCTTAGAAAGCTGGCTTGCTTTAATTATTTCACATATTTATTTTTCAGCCATCTATCTATTTAAGTGCTTCATATGCTGGTAATCTCCAACAAAACCTGAAAGGTAATTTAAGTAACTGACATATTTTAAATAACAGACCCTATGCTACACTTCTTCTGGCAAGGTGCCAATAGATTTCCAAAAAGAATGCCTGGCACAGGGATAACTCCCATCTTCATTTGGATGTCCTAAACACATTTCAAATTCAGCACTTGTGTAAGATTCTCCTTGAATCTCTTCCTTCTCCCTTGTTCTCCATCTCAGAAACAACTCCATGTTCCCAGTTGCTCAAGCCCACAAACTTAGTAGCTATCACTGATCCCTTTCATGGTCTCAAACATAACAGTCCAGGACCTCCCTGGTGGCGCAGCGGTTAAGCACTGTGCTATGGAGCTGTCAGCAGCCGCGACACTGTCAGCAGCGGTGATGCGAGTTCAACGCCAGGCGGGGGAAATTCCCACATGGCACGGCAGACCTCTCCTGCCTCGCCCGCTGCTCCCCTCAGCATATTTCCGTCACTCTGGCCTGTTCTGCGCCCCACTCTGTCTCTGGTGAACTCTTTTGCCACCCCACACCTCTGGTCTGTACCCCAGCTTGTATGCATAAATAAATAAATCTTTAAAAATAAATAAATAACAGTCTAACCATTAGAAAACCCCTTTGGCTGACATTAAAAACATATCCCAAATCCAACACTTGTCACCATCCCCTCCTACGACTCTTAGTTTAAGCCACTATCACTTTTTTTAAATTACGGTAAAATACACATGCACTTTGCCATGTTAACTATTTTTTAAGGGGGGGGGGGCAATTCAGTGAATGTAAGTACATTCACAAGGTGGTGCAACCATCACCACGATCCATTTCCAGGACATCATTCCAAACAGAAATTCTGTACTGACTAAGGAATAATTCTCAATTCCCCAAGCCCTTCACTAGCCCCTGGTAATCTCTATTTCACTGTCTCTAAGAGTTTGAGTACCTAGGAACTTCATATAAGTGAAATCATACAATATTTGTCATTTTATATCTGACTTTTTTCATTTAGTATAATATCTCAAAGGTTCATCCATGATGAACAGTCGTGTATCAGATTTCATTTTCCCTTTTAAAGCTGGATAATATTCCACTGCATGCCTATGCCACATTCACTTTATCCATTCATCTGCTGAAGGGCTTCAGGGTTATTTCAACCTTTTGTTCATTGCAAATACTACAGCTATGAACCTTGCTGTAAAGTATCCCAAGAAGCAGAATTGCTGGAATTGCTGTGTGTTCCCTCTTCTACTTGGGTAACCTCAACTCCAGTCAGACCTCTAGGGCCTGTTATCAGTTTGGTTTTGTCTCATTTTTTGCCTTTCTCCTTCTGACTTATTTCATTTAGTATTATCCCCTCCACTTCCATCCATGTCACAAGTGGCAAGAATTCATCTAATAGCTGAGTAGCAGTCTATTGTGCATATATGCCATGTATTTCTAATCCACTCATTTGTGCTTGGGGACCTATGGTGTCCCCATAACTCAGCTACTGTAAATAGCACTATAAGAACATTGGAGTGCATATACCCCTTCAAACTAGTGTTTTTTGCATTCTTCAGGTGGATGCCTAGGAGCAAAATTACTGAATCATAAGCTAACTATTTTTAATATCTTGAGGAACCTTCTCACTAGACTGGATCAATCTACATTCTCACCAACATTGTAAGAAGATTCCTTTTTCTTCACACCCTTCAACTTTTGTTGTTTCTGGTATTTATGATATAAGCCAGTCTCACAAGTGTGAGGTATCACATTGTGGTTGTGATTTGCATTTTCCTGACAACAAATGATAATGAGCATTTATTCCTGTGCCTGTTGGTCACCTGTATATCTTCTTTGGAGAAGTGTCTATTTAGCTCTTCCGTTCATTTTGTGTTTGGGCTATTTATTTTCTTTTTGTTGAGTTCTATGTATATATCTTAGATATATCCCCTTGTCAGATGTATGATGTGCAAACACCTTTTCCCAGTCAACTGGGTGTCACTTTGTTTTAATGATAGTTTCTTTCACTTGCAGAAGATTTTTAGCTTGATATAGTCCCATGCGTTAATATTCTTTTTTGTTTCTCTTGCTACTGGAGACAAGCCCACAAAGATATCACTGAAGCCAGTATGTATCATGGCACATTTTGCCTTAGCTTCGATGTATATTCTGGTTTTGAGTCTTACACCCATGTCTTCAATTCATTTTGAATTAATTTTTGTATAAAGTGTGAGATGATCAGAGTTGCCTTCTTTATCTCCCAATCTAATGTATCCCCCCACACATACACCCCAATCATCATCTTCTTTACCTCCTATATTTTTTCCATAGACCTTACTGCACCTGACACATCATGTATCAATTGTTTCCTTTATTAGTTGACTGTCCTTGCTTACCAGAATGTAAATTCCTGTGTTAGGGACAGTATGTTGTTCGTTGCTATGTTCCTAGACCTGAGATGGGTGTCAAGCACAGGCAAATGCCCAGTAACTGGCTGACGCTTCTGTGTTTGTTGCCCCTTTGTCTGCTCTGAAAAGATCTACTGGGTTTTAATAAAGGATCCTGAGCACCAGGGATCCTGGCCACTTGGGGTCAATAATGCCCTCACTGGAAACTCTAACCTTCCTCATTTTCTCACATGCTCTTTTTTAGGGAGTGATGGGAAGATGGGGAATAGGACAAAGTTTTTCAATAACTTCATTTTTTATTGTTAACAAAGTTATACATGTTATGTCCCTTCTAGAAAATGTAGAGATCCAGATAAACACAAAGAAGAAATTTTAAATTCTCTACAATACCCTAAAAAGGCAATGATTCTTAATGTCCTCCTATATAACCATCCAGTCCTTTTTTGATTCATATTCATCTTTTCTAATAATAAATTCCAGTACATATTTTCATATCCTACTTTTTTTTTTTTTACTAAATGTCATATATCACAATGCCTTGCTCTCTAAATGTCCTTCTGCAATATCATTCCTGATGACTAGGTAATATCCATTGTGTGGAAGGGCCATAATTTAACCCTATCTATTAGACATTAAAATAGTTTCCAATTTTTCTGTATTATCAGCAATGTTACATCTTTCAAGTCAAATCTTCTAAGAAGCTCAGAAAATGTCCCTATAATAATCCCTGACAGTGTAATTTTGGATTCAATGGCTTTGCAGAATTTTAAAGATTTTCATATGTACAGTCAAATCATCCTCTCTCAGGCATGGCAAGAAAATACATGCTTTAGGTGTGCCGAGAACTGCTATGTCACATACAGCTACTGTAGCTGCTCAAAGAGGTGTGCAGAAGTGACCTCAGAGCAGGTTCCCATGGATGGATTGGCAGCAGAAGCAAGTGCAGTCATACTGGAGGAAAAGGCACTGAGGGGGGCTGGGGAGGGGAATACTGAAAACAGACCACACGACTTGGGTATAAGACCAAAAGCTATAAAACATGCAGAAGAAAATATAAGCAAAATATTCCACTATGTTGACTTCAGGAATGTCTTTGGGGACTCTATTACAAAGATAAAGGAAACAAAAGCAAAGGTGAACAGATAGGACCACATCAAATATAAAAGCTTCTACAGATTGAAAGACACCCAATTTAATGGGAGAAAATATTTATATATCATATGTCTGACAGGGGCTGATACCCAAGGTAGATAAAGGACTCATATAATTCAAGAAAAAGAAAACAAGTCACCCAACCAAAAAAATGGACAGGAGAGCTAAATAGCCCCTCAAAAAAGGGTGGTTCCTCAAAATATTAAACATAGATCTACCATATTATCCAGCAATTTTAGTCCTAGGTATCTACCCAAAGAATGCAAAAACAGACTGTACACTGGACAAACTACAGGGTAACAGTAGTATTGCAAGGGCTGCATAAACATATTTTAAATATCTTTTACTGTATTATTTTACCCCTCAGAAAATAATTAATATTAATTTGGATGCTAGCAATGCATTGATTATGCTTGGTTTTTCTAAAATCCTTAGCTTAACACTTTACAGCAGCAATTCAAAGTTTGCTTCTGAATTCAGTTTACTTCAATAATTGGTTCTAATGGATTTATAGCTGTTTTTAATACTAGAAAATATAGCTTGCAATGGCACAATTGACATAACAGAAAACAAATGGGACCAAGCTTAGTAATAATAGTAGGTAGAATTCATATTTCAATTCATTGTAATTGTTTCAAGTGTTTTGGTCAACTTTGGGTTAGAGTAAATCATTGCTGTAATATTGTAATGTGGCTTATATACAATGTGCACAGGGGAGAAGTTTTTTTTGTTCTTTGTAGTTAGATTATTAACATTCTCTTTGATGATACAGTTTGATGACAGGAACAATTTTAAGAAACGTGTCCTTTCTTTGAAAGTTCCTTTCATAAAGCTGTGAAACTTCTTATGCAGACATAAATTGTGCATACCAATAATTGTGCCAAGAATATTGTGCATACGAATGAACAAAAACCAGTTAACAAAGTCGGTACCAACACACACTCGCAACTTTGTGAAACTCCCATATTTTCCCCCAACATCAAACATACTGCTTATGAAAACACCCAAGTGAACCAAGGGCGATAACCACTGTCAACCCATGTATTTAAAAGTGGTAAAGAGCCTTTGTCTTATTACTAGATAAAATTAATATTTGCCAGTTCTAACCCTTCTTGCAGTACACTTTGGACATCACTATGCTATGTTTTAGGAAAATGAAAATAAAGTCACCACGCACTATCATGTAGTTTGTGGTTTTCAAAGCACTTTAGTATCTATAAAGCGTTGTCAGCTCTCACTTTGTCCATTCCTATCAGTCCTCATTCCTTTCAAACACCCCACTAACCTTTCTAACAAAGACCTTTTCATGGAAAAAAAAAAAAAAAGATGCTTCTTAGTCCCCTATTCCAGTCCCTTTTCATTCATTAATTTGGTTGCCAGACCTTTTTTTGATCAATTATTGTAGAATAATTTACTTACCATAAAATTCATTCACTTGAAGTGTAAAATTCTATTCTTTTGAGTTAAGTCTGCATTGTGGAATCGTAATTGCAGTCATTCCATCCCATCATCCCAAAAATAGACTTTGGATCCATTCTTTAGATCCCAAACCTTTCTTTTCTTCTAAAAAATGTTCCTTTGCTTGGGGTCCTGTGGTGGTACATTCTTCATTTTCCTGTCATCTGTTTTGCCATTCTACTCCAGTCTCCCTAGTCTATCCTGCCTAGTCTATTCAACTGTAAATGCTGGTCTTCCCTTACAGCGAGGTCCCAGGTCCCCTTTTCTTCTTACTCTGTATTTGTATCCTTTACTAAATCACGTCTTCCTTAGTTACCATCCCTTCTATGTCAAAAGCTACTCTCCATCCACACCTCTTATCTGAGCCTAAAGCTTTATAAATGTTTCACAGGCACCTTCAATTGAATATGATTAAACACAAACTTTATATTCTCTGGCTACCCCAAACTGTTCCTCCTCCAGTGTCGCATTTCTCAATAAAGTTACCAATAATGTCTTTCACTCAGTCTTTTCACTAAGCTACCTGGAAAGCTTGGGCTTTATCCATAGGCCCTCCTCTCCCCAACCAACCTTGCCCACTTCAGCCCTTCTCTCCATCTCCATGGACACCTCCCTAGGCCCAAACCACCACCATTTCTTACTTGGACAACAATTGTAGCCTCTTCATGGTCTCCCTGAATCCACTCTAAATGCTTTCTATACTTTTCCCCACACTGCTCTGAGAGTCAGATTAAAGTTAAATGTAATGCAAATCCATTTAAAATGATTGAATCATCTTTATAATCCTTAGAGTCAAAATTTTTTTGGTTTTTCAATAGGGACAAGTCTATACCTTATATCAAGATACAGGCTAAGAGGCCACTGATGGATGAAATGGATAAAGAAAAGGAAAAATGTAATATTATTCAGCCACAAAAAGGGAAGAAATTCTTACAACAGCAAGGATATTGCCAGAGAATATTATGCCAAGTGAAATAAGAAGTGTTTACTGCTGCCCACACAGCCTGCACCATCAGCTCTCAAGTGCTATGCTGAGCTCACATCTATCCCTCTCATGCTTGTCCACTGAATCCCACCACAGGATGAAGACACTGGGATCCTCCCATCATGGGTTATTTCCTCTTCTTGAAATGTTCCTCCCCCGTCTTCCCAACTCTCACTCGTACTCATTTTCAGGTCTCAGCTCACATGTCTCAAGGGAAATGTCTTCCCTGATTCCTCATTCATGGCCACTTTCCCTGAAATACTTCCTCCCTCATAGCATCCTGGTTTTTGCTTTTGTTTTATATATTGTAGCACTGATCACAACTGTAATCAAGTAGCAATCTGCATTATTTAATGCCTGTTTCCCCTCCCAGATTATAATCTACACGAGGACAGAGAAAATGCCAAATTCATTTCATAACTGTACCACAGGAGCTGGCTGAGTGCCTGACACATCACGGACTCAGTAAATACTCGCCCGAGGACTTCACAGTTCCATTGGTCCTGATGGCAACCCTGACAGGTAGCCAAGGTCACTGGTACTGCCCTAGGATTCAGCGGATGTAGATAACTTGCCCAAGATAAATCACAGAGAATTTTGAAAGCACAAACAGAATAACATATTGAGCAATGCAAAATGTCTACTTAATCAAAGCTGAGCGATGATTAATGATACTCATTGTCATTAATATTGTTCAGCTTTTGAACAAGTCCTCCAGCCAAGGAATGAAAAGCAGTTAGTCAGCCTAAGGAAACAGAGTTACACTGTGCATCTAATTTCTAACTGACAAAAAAATGCTTGTGAGGTAGAAATTAACATATACTAAATCACTACCTCCCAGTAAGGCCTATGCCATAATTTGTGCACATCACGTAAAACTAGTAAAAGAAATTCACAGCTTCTGCCACTTCTGTACTCAACTACCACATACTGAATAAACTGTTGAATCAAGGACTCATGGACACAATAGTGCTGGGTGGTCTCGTAGGGAGTCCCACATCTGCTAAGTACTTAATAAACATTTGCTTAATAAACATTTGCTTAATAAACATTGGATATAGGAATAAGTCAAAATTGAACCGCCAACTTTATGATTCAGATTTGACATTTGATTTCTTAAGCCTTTCAGTACATATAAACCTTTACATGAACTAGCTGGTTAGCACATGTACTAAAACCTGCAGTGCTAAGCACCTTATCATTGCCTAGTACCGGTGGTATTGGTGGAGAAAACAACAAGCCTTTGAAATAAGATAAGAATATATAATAGACACAAGCTGTTTCTAATAGTCAAACAACCAATCAACCAATTACTAAGCAATAAATTTATTCAATAAATACCTATTAAGTACCTATTTTATGCCACATGGTATTGATAATGACAATACCCAAGTGTGTGTAGTTCTTTGGCGTTTACAGACTGTTAATATGTGTTTTTCCTGGCTCCTCTGTGAACCCTAACACTCTAATCTGTGACCTCGTAGCCACTTTTGATCCAGCCTACCTTAAACCCAACAATCAATAGAGAGACAATAGATTAGTCCCAGGAGTTTAGTAACCAGTGTGCTAAAACAAGCCCTGGACACTCACAGCTCACTAAATCAAGGCACTCTCTGGACACAACCATATGACTGGCACTGCCTTGGATAGGACTCCTCTTCTTTCACTAAACCTGGAGCTCTGCCCTCACCCCATTCAACTAAAGCTTTGGTGACTACACAAATACTTACTGGTCCTTCTCAATGAGGGAAAGAACATATCTCTAATATTTCCCTCTAAAGCAGACCAGAACAGACTCAATAAAGTCGCCAGTGCAGCAGGTCAAGAAAAGACAAGACATCAGGACCGGACAAGGTTTGATCGGGGACTGTAGTACACCAAGGTTATCAGAAGTGATGTAGAGAAAAGGGTAAGTGTCAACCTACACAGGCCACACCTTAAAGCTGAGCCAAGATTTTATTTACAACCAGTAATAGTAGGTGATTCAAAAACAACAGTAACACAATAAAAGCAGATAAACAATTTGAGTAGAGGGATAAAGTAAGTAAGAAGCAAAAGATTACAAGGATTTACAAGGGTTTGATGTGGGGATCCCATTCCTATTGGCATTGAGTTAGCAAAAGACTGGCTTAAAGGCAGAGAAATAGGGGATCCAGTGGAACTTGCAGCCAAAGGAAAATTATGACAGGCCTATATAACAAGATAACATGTATTATTCCCACTTTACAGATAGGAAACTGAGGTTTAAAATTCAAGGCTTAAAGACTCATGCCAAAGGAGAATGTTGGTTCAACTGACCAGATGCATCCAGGATTAAGCACAATACCAGGCTCCCGATAAGTACTTCATAAATATCTAGTGATGGGATATAGGAATTAACCAAAACTTGAACCCCTAATTTTCTGATTCAGATTTCATATGTAACCCAGGTCTCACTATACAGAGTTTTACGTAAACCAGCTCTTTAATGGTCTAGCACACCACTTTACTTCCATTAGTGCTAAAAAAAAAGTTAAATAACTCATGATTGGAGTCAAGTGGGCCCAAATGTGAGTCAGCTCAGCTGAGGAAGGTTTTAAAGAAGAAGCAGAAATCTGCAGACAGGTCTGCTCTTAGAGTGGCAATGTGTGAAAATCCGTGTTCTTGAGAGAAACCAAATTTGCCTGGATGGAGAAGCATTGCAGTTAGCTCTGTACCCCAAAGCCAAAATCACAGTGAACACAATAGTGCTGATTTAAATGACATTCCTGCAATGACAGCCTCTATAAAGAATATTCCTCTCTCCATTCTCCCCTCTTTATATGCTCTCTGGTCAAAGCCAGGTATGAAGAGTACCTATAAGTTAATGCACTGAATATATTAATAATAAACATTTGTTTTGAACTCTGTTTTAAATGAGTAATGAGACTTTTAGATCCAGAGCTCCCCAGAAGCCTGTGTTTAGGAATAATGCTGGTTAATCACTGAGCTATTCTGTGAACTTACCAGGCACTATATAGAATAAATCTGTGACTACAGTTTGGCCTTTATGTCTCTCTGTTACTCAGCTAATAGCATAGGTCTGGTAAAATAAAATGTATAAAATACCAATAAGACAAGCCCAAAATCCCAACAGATGAAGACATGAAAGGTTAAGGTTGACAGTCTTACTTTAAAGTCGCTGGGACGGGAGGAGGGCAGAGAAATGTCAAACAGAAGAGCGGCAAAGCAAATGGAAATCACCGCAGTCTCTAGCTTCTATCAAAATCTCAAAGGTGACTAGAAAGACCTTTCAAGTCTAAATAAAGATGAGAAAATACCAATAATTATGTCTTCTATTTATCACCTTCCAGCAGCCTGAGACATTTTACAAACTTTAACTCATTAATTCTCCTATGACAGCGAGTCACTGGATGACAACTGGTCTACCTTGTTTCACAGAAAAATGAGGAGACGCAGGGGGTGGGTGAGTGGTATCACTGCTGTATATCTGTGGGGTAACCATGGGTGAAATCCGAGTGGCAGCTGGCAATTCTGAAATCCCAGACACCAAACCCACAGAAATTCAAGTCCTCCAAAAAAATTTACTATTGTAGCACAATCTAAAATCCTAAGGTTAGAAAGTCATTCTCTCCTAATCAGCTGCCAATGTTACAATTTACCAGCCTGTTCCTTCTAGGTGTTAATGAGAATATTTCATTTTTAAAGAGAATCTTGATGCTGTCAGCAATAATAAACATGGAACCAGAGCTTTAAAATCACAATGAGCACCAGATATTACCCTGTGCTTATAGTACTCCAAGTGGTCTATATGATTATTCAAAATATTTGTTTCTACTCCCTGGAGACTGAAATCAGGCTTGGTCTTATGATTTGCATTGCCTCTCTCTGTGAGATTAAACATCCCTATCTATTGATGTCAGACCTGATGAGATGATTACCACTGGCCATGAAATGTAAGTAAAAGTCACATTTGTCAATTTTATAAAGAAGTTTCAAGAGTTAACACATGGTAAACCATCTGCAAGATACAGATGGAAATTGTTCCACCAATACACCCAAGTCACACCTGAAAATGAACCGACGTGCAATTTGAATCCAGGCATTTGAACTCCAGCACCTGTTCTCTTAACCATCATTCTGTGTTTTCCCGACTATACAGATTTTCCTAAAAGCATTAAGGTGAAATTTTCAGTAGAAGTATTAATACTCAGTAATTGCCACAGGCATTGGAGAGAAAATGACTGAAACTTAGAAAGGCAATAATTATTATTTTTTTGGATTATAACTATGTTGCTTATTGTAATATTATGCTTATATAATATACATCACATAAGCATAATGCAATAACTATGCAACCAGAATAAGCCTGGTTGTATCAGTATCAAACAAAATAGACTTTAATTAAATGTTTTTATTTTCCATACATATGTTCACTGAAGGTCTTTCTGCAAGAGGTATATCTTTAATGTTAGGTAGAAATCTATTAAATACTTTAAAAAGAATAAACTGACTATTTGTCTAATGGATAATACCTGCCCTTAAGAGTTTCAATTCCAGTTCCTCATTCCCAGCAATAAACTGGCCAGAAGCTTCCTAGTTCCATCTTACCCTTTGCACAGCCTTTTAACAAAAGTTACTCTTCCTAAAAGTTATTCTACTTTGTTTCTTAGCTTATTATACTTGGATACAGAGATCCAAAGTGCATTTTTTGAGTACATGTTCCTACCCCAGTCTGTCATTTCCTCAGTTTGCTTCAGCTCAGTGATCAGCACCTCCATTAACCCAATGCCTCAGGATCCAAATTTGGAGTCATTCTAGACTCACCTCCCCCTTCCTATACCACCCCCCCCACTCCTTTCTTTCCACTTACACCCATTGTTTGATTCATCAGCTTTCACTGTGGCTCTAGCTCAGAATACATACTACATCCCATCATCTGCCACGCATCTACTACTGCTCCCAAGCCCTCGGCCAGCACAGTGCTCCCAGGACATCAGCAAAATTCCCAGCTGGTCCCCCTGCTCCCAACTCCTGGCCTCCTACAAACAGTTCTCCACAGAGCAGCTGGAGGGGTATTTCTGAAAGGCAGATAGTCTGTGCCACTTTCCTCCTCTGACCCTCCACAAGGTTCCCATTCAGTGGCACTGCTGGTTGACATCCAATAACCTATGTGCAGCCACCACACTCAGGTCTATGACAAGGACATCATGGTTCACAGGACACTCAGAAAAAAATCCCAGAGTCCTTCCTTTAAGGGCAGGGGCCTCCACGAACTGCCCCTGTGACCGCTGAGATGGTACTGCCCTTCCCCTTGCTCACTGTCCTCCAATCACAGTCTCCTCGCCATTCCTCAAACATTCCAAGCACATGCCCATCTCAGTGACTGTTCCTCCCACAGATACTCATGAGCTCCTCGCCCTATTCAAGTCTCTGCACACATGCGGCTTCCCCCAAGCCCTCCATGAAAAAGAACACTTACCTCTTCAAAGCCTTACCATCGATAGTTTTTACGTGGTAAGCGTACTACTAAAATTGTATTTGCTGGTCTATAAATCCACTAAGGCTGTCAGCTCCTTGAGGGAAGAACACTGCTCTGCTCAATGCTATATCCCAGCACCGAGAACAGTTCCCAGCACCCCAGAGAGCTCAGTGAGTACTGATGGATTGAATGAACAGATGAATGAAGGCAGCAACTAGTGGAAGAATCAAGTAAGAAGACTTTTCAAATAATAAAAAGTCAGGAGTTTGACAAGTGGAACAGCATATGAAGCAAGAACCAAGCACTTGTCCTGAGTCCTTAAACAGCAGTGAGACTCAAGCTATCACTGCCTTGGTTTGACAAATGGGGGGAAATGGAAGGCAGACGATGAAAAGACAGAGATGAAGACTGAAGGCAAAGTTGCTTTAATGAAAAAGAATGAAAAGGAGAAACTAAGCATAATCCTGGTCCAGTGAAGAGTCTGGGGAGTGGTCAGGTTAATCAGGTATTAATCCAAATACTGCTCTTACGTGCTAAGTGATCTCAGCCAAGGGATTTCACCCAGCTTTAATCTATAACATTTATCACAATCCATAAAAGGAGCTATTGGATGTCATGGTCTCTCAGGACCATTCTTATTGCTTCAGATCATACGGTTGCAAGCAACAGAAATCAACACAGGTTACCCTAGGCAAAAAAAAAAAAAAAAGTAGTTTATAAAAGTATATTGAGCATCTCTCAGAATCAAAGGGAAGGATGGAAAACCTGTGAGAGAAGAGGAATTTAAGGTAGGACTGAGACTCTCCAGGAAGGAACAAACTAATAGTGACACCAGAATCAGCAATTGCAGTTTTAATATGCATCAGGCACACCCTAAAGCTTTTCAATATTCTAAGATATGCAACTCTCACAACAATCCTATGAGATAGGTACCATTACTGATTTCATTTTAAAGAAAAGGAAACTGAGGCAGAAAGCAGTTAAGCAGCCTGCCCTACTTTGGTCGCTTAGTAAGGGGCTTGACCCCAGGCTGGGTGGCTCCAGAGTCTCTGCTCTCAGGAGACTCTGATGGGTAGACCCTTTAGGACCCCCCAAGTGACTTCAATTTTCCTGCCCTTGTGTTATTTCCCCAAGATGGAAGCACCCAGGAGAGGGGGCACAATTGGAAAGGTTTGGGCCTCATGGCCAGCCATGTCGCTCTCTTGACAGGACTCCAGATAAGGCACAGATAAGAGCAACTGAGAATCAGGTGGCACCGTTCACAGCCCAGGGAATGGATCTTGTCCAGTCGAATACAATAGTTTCTAGCATACCATTTCGTGGAATTTTCTAATCAAGGTTTCTAAGATTTCCAAGAATTCCTCTCACCCTACAATGTGACAGTGATTTTCATAAAATCTCTAAGAGTCAGGCAGGAACCAACACAGGAGACCAATGTACTTTATAGAAGAAGGAGGAAAGAACAAGGAATAAAATTAAGGACAATTTTCTGACCTCTTAATGTGTATCAGAGTACTGTGCTAACAGCTTTACATGTAACCCCATTTCATTCTCTCAATATTATGAGATAGTATTTCACAGATGAGGACACTGAAGGTAAGGAGGCCCTAATGATATACCCAAGGTCACACAGTCAGTAGAGCTGAGACCTAAACCCAATTTGTCAGAGTAGAATTTAAATTTTCTTATTTGTAAGATATTAAGATATGCTTGGCTATACAAAAATTAAAGTGGTACTTCAGGTGATAGGAAAACAATTCCAAGATACATAATATGCAAATTATTTTATAATAAAAACCTAAGAAGATTACACTATAAATGTGAAAATAACTTTAAAGTTAAAAGCACTAATTAGATTGACTATATTGCATTAAGATTGGTGTCAGGTATTAAAAATCACATGTTCATTTTAAAATGTACTGGTCCAGTAAAGTAACAAAAAAGAATTGCATTTGTCATAGAGCATCATAACCTTGAACTTTGTTTATAATCATGCATTTCAGCTCTGTGATCTCCAGCCCAGGAAGGAAAAGAAGGGAAAATGGAGAAAATAATTTAGAAGAGAAAAAGGTTTAATGATGATATCTGTGGATGATCCCTTTCAGTCACCCTCAAATTAAGTGAGTGGTCCAGTCAATTTAAACCTCTATTTCCCTCAAAAAGAAAAAAAAATCTGTTCATGTGCACAGAAGATTTTGCAGGCAATAAATGAAGATAATGCAGGCACTGCATTATCCAGTGAAATTTCTTCTCAAAATACAAAGAAGAAACAACAAAAAGATGTAGATAGATAAATCTATAATAAATCTTACAGCTCCACACATTTCTCGTTTGTGAACTGGGGGAAATGGCTATGATTATAGAACAGTATCTGTACAACATACAGCACAGAAATAAGCAGGCTATGGTTGTTAGCCACAGGCAGAAACCACAGGTAATCCAGGTTAAGTCATTAACTCATTCTATGACTCCAGGCAAGTCACTTGGCTTCCCCCTTGCCCTGGGGTCCATTCCCCAGTTGGACACTGCACAGAAACTCTCTGAAAACCAGATGTTACATCAAAGTCAATATTTCGTGGAGGCCAGCCTTGCTGACTTCTTTGAAAAGCGCTAAATTTAGAAGTAGCGTGCAAATAACACTGCTCAGATTAAACTCGCTTATTAGTGGTCCAGATGATAATCAAAGGCAAACAGATGGTCGCTTAATGAATGTTATTGGGAAGCAGGCATTTTTAAATATAGGATTTGTGTGAAAAGTTTGCCTTCTCTTACAAGTTATTTTGATGATTGTGTTCGAATGTTGGCATCTCTTTTCAGAATCCAACCCTGTGCAGCCTCCTAGATGCTAGAAAGCTCAATGCTTTGCAAAGCCAACCCAAGATTTCCCTAAGTCTGATAAGCAAAGTGATGCAATTAAAATGGAGATCAAAAGCCTTAGCAGAAAGCATATCGGTATTAAGAGCCAGAGTGCATATCTTAAGGCATCAGAGATATTAAGTATACCTTGCTTTTCAGAAAGTGACATTTGAAACTAAATCAATACCAATGGCAAAATAGGGAATGGTTATTTTTTGACAAAAGATTAATAATAGGAGTCCTATGACCCAAAACATCCTAACCTGTTTAAAACAAGACTTGATTTATTTGGTTTCCTTCCAAGTTACCTGCCACCTTCCTTGCTCAGCAAAAAGGGGGTTAGTGGCTATAGCTCACTCCCTCTATACAAAGAATCACAAACTACCATCCAACACAGGCAAGATGATCTCTACACAAAACTCTGAAACCAGCATCAATTCATGTTATTAATGCTAGTAACACCACTAATATTAATTGAATATTTATAAAACTCTAGGTGTCCAGCGCCTTTCACAAAATATATTTATCAAAATATACACACTCACCAGATTTCCGGGAGTACGGCTGGGGTGGAGAGAGGCACAGCTCTATAGGGTTATGTATCATTCAAGGTCCATTCAGAATTCAGATAGCACTCTAGTTAAATGAATAGAAAGAAATGAATATAAAACATTCTTAAGCACATAAAGTGTTGCTAACTAGGCACTAAACACAAGAACTCTAGTAGTGGGCTGCTAAGTGTTTTGTAATCAGCTCTCTGGTTGGGGAAACCTGTAGCATTTGGCAATGTCCACGGTATAAATATTCCCACCGAGACAGCTGCCCAAGTTTTAACAATGGACTTGCAAAATTCCCAAAAATTTAACAGTGGGCTCGCAAGCCAATGTGGGCTGGCTTCAGCAGGAGGAAACAACAGCAGGAAACACCCCCATTAGCAACAAGGAACAAAAAAAAAGAGGGCCTCCCTAGTGCAAGGGGTTAAGTCTCAGCACTTTGAAGCTATCGGAAGCCACTGCAGCAAGAGTTTGATCCCCAGCCAGGGAGCTGACCCACAGGGCGCAGCAGACCTCTCCTGTCTCCCCGCTGCTCCCCTTAGCCTCAGTGTATTTCAGTCATCTGCCTGTTCTGCTCCCCACTGTCTCTGGTGAATCCTCTCACCCTTCCCCCCCACACACACACCCCTCTGGCCTACACTCCAGTTCTTGTATGCATGAATAAATAAATCTTTAAAAAAGAGGTTGGAATTATTAAAATTTGGGGGGTGGGGGACTGCAGAGCTGCAACTTAGAGATCTGAGGGTTAACTGGGGCTCAGCGGACGTTGGGGAAAGGACTTGATGGAGGTCCATGGCCAGAGACCCTAAATAGGAGACACTTCAAAAGAAGGTGTGGGGCCTCGCCAGCCCTCCCCAAGAGAAAGAGTGGTCCGCCAGCCCCCACTCCACTGTAACCGAGTGCGAACTCCAGGCAGACCTGTCGGAGGAGTTGTCATCTCACCAGGTGAGTGTGCTACCTGCTTGGCTCCGCTGGGGGTGTGGGGGCTACGGTAGGTACCTCACACGTGAAACTGAACGCTCCATCGACCTCTGCCTGGGCCAAGCGGCCCTTCAGTTTAAATCCGGTTAAGGCCACACCCCCAGTGATCCAACGAAAACCAAGGCCTGCACCCTTCCCCCTCGTCTAAGCGAATACCTGGCTCTTGGAACTCCGGTAGTTTCCTACTAAACATTCTCCCGCCCGATGTGCTGTGGGTCTACAAACCATTAGCAAAATTGCTTGCATTCAATAGCTTTTCTGGGCCATACCGCCTGAGAGAGCCGGGGGGGAAAGAACTGCCAGCGGAGGATGTGTAGCCCCAGCTCTTGTTTGAACAGGGGGACTGAATCCTGGACAGGAGAGCCCTGTCATAACAGGGGACCCACCGCACGCCATGGGACCCCCTAGACAAAAAACCCAGGTGCCGGGCTGGTGATTCGCTCGCAGTTTCCCAGGAGAGGCCAGAGCGCATGCGCAGTTGGTGCGGAGCCTGTTTGCGCATGTGCAGCACAGCCCCGCCAGGCGCAAACTGTGAAGTTGCCATCCTAGACCGGGCTCATGGGCCTGTCCTTTAAGCGTCTCTTCCCCATCCCCTTCCCAGAGCCAGGCTAATGCTCGTTCCTCCCACAGGTTCCCTCCTGCAGAAGTCTCTCTAATACAACCTTGCCAGGTTCATCTAGCAGTCTCGGGTGAATTCTTTTTCTAGAAAACGAAGGACCCACTGTTTTGGGTCAGAAGCTGTGACAATCCATTTTTTTTCTGCCTCCAAATCCACATCTTTCAATAAAAGAAAAAAATCTGTTGGAGAGATGAGAAAAGAAAGAAATACATAGGAAGCATGGTTGATGTTGGCGACTCTGAAGTGAACCACAAATATTTGAAATTGTCAGAGAGACTGCAAAGTAGATTGAAATCTGACTGGGGTGGGGAGAGGAGTTCTCTTTTGCAGGGACAGGAAGCCCGTAAGAATCATGCTCTTCCCCCTCCGGCCTCCCTCTAGTGGCCCTTAACATAAGGGGTAACAGCTGACAAAGCATAATTAGGGTTTGCAGCATCTCAGCCCCAACATCGTGGAAACGAATCTAAAAATGAGGCTTTGCAGCTGAAAGGCAATAAATAGCTTAATAACTGACACCATTAGAATCAGAAAAATAATCCTTTATACTTGTACAATCCCCTACAATTTGCAAAGCTTTTTTTTAAAAAATATGTGAAATAATAACCATCACTTACTACTAAGTATTTAGAATGTGCCAGGAACCATGCTAAATTTTATATACACCATATCTTACTCAATTATCTCAATGATCCTGTAAGATAGGTATTGTTAACCCCATTTCGCAAATGAAGAACAAGGTAAAGAAAGGTTAAGAGAGCTACCAAAGTGGAGCTGCATGGTGGCCTGATCACTATTATTTGCCAGTTCCAAGGATGCTCTCTGGAAGGAAAACCTGGGGCCCCAACTGTGTGTAGGCTGAAACATGTTAGCGAAGGATTTATGTTCATCTACTGTGCAATGGGAGAAAAAAAAGCCTGACCAAAAAGACCCAAATGACCAAAATCAACTTGAAAGTGACTGCAATGCCCCCATTACTACCTCAAAAGCAAAGACTACCAGTGTCTTCAGGTGAGCCTCATGGAGATGTTATTCTCTGAAGACTAAGATTTGATAACAAGAATTGTTTTGATTTTGTGTTTTGCTATAGTATAAAAAAACTGCATACTTGCTTTGCATTCATGTTAGTGACAAATAAATGCAAATATTTTTTTTAAATGGAAGAAAAAGAGTTGCAAAGATGACACAGTTGGATGGCAACTAAATGGTTTTCAAATATGAGTCCAGTCCTCTAACTTCATTTCATCATCCTGCCTCTTAGCCACAGGGCTATCTTTTTCAATAGGGAAAGAAACCAAAATGCCAGCACCAATTTGATTTGAGGTCTGCTCTGGAAGATTTATATTCTTCATGGTTACAGCAGAGATTCTATTAATACCAGCAGTCCCTGCTCTCAGCTATTGCTAAGAAGAATTTTGGTAGTATGCAGCAAGTACTCTAATTAAGAGGTCTGTTAAATTTGGGGTCAGCTGGAAATAACAGAAACCATAAAACTAAAAGCTACACAATCCAAGAGTTTTCGCTTTCTCATGTAAAAGTCCAGAATTTGGCAGTTCAAGAATGGAATGGTAGCACTCTGATACTCCGTGGACCTAGGTTCTTCCTAATTTCTACTCCGTCTGTAACAGCAGGAAAGAACAGGAAGATACCAGGGAGCACAGGTTCTGCTATGGAGCTGCGCAGATGGGTCAAAAGGAGTTTTGGAGCCCTCGGTGGCTTTTTATGCTTTTTAATGGTCTCTTGTAGGGAGGCAGGCAATAGGGCTGAGGGGCCAGGAGGTTGGCAGGGCTCCCAACCCCTGGCGAATCTTCACTTTCTCGGGCTCTCTGGGGCTGTCTTGTGGCCTCTCTGCTATACCCCAAATGGTCCTCTGCTTCACTCTCTGCTCTCTGCTGCTACTGCTGCTGCTGCTGCTTATAAGCCCAGTCTCTGGATCAGGTGCGCCCACTCATGCAGGCCCACACTCTACTCCAGGTGCCCGCCATCAGGCATTCATATAGGCCTGCAGAGGTCCATCATTGGGGGGAGGGTGGAAAAAAAACTCATAATTCTCATTCACCCTACACCATCATTCTTCATTTACAGGTGTCTTCCATTATTAGGCTGCCTCATTGTGGCAAGACTGTTCTTTCATATCAAATGGTGAGTCCATGTTTTAGTTGAAAAGAGGGGAAGGGAAAAAAGCAGCTAATTCTGCTTCTGTTAAAGAATTTTCTCAGAAGCCTCTCCCAGGACCTTCTGCTCACCTCTCATCTAGAACTGTGTCAAGTGGCTGCTCACAGCTGAAAGGGAGGCTGGGAAATGTCTCTGTTAATCAGGTCTATTTCCACATAATAAAATAGGGGTTCAGTTCAATTGAGGGAGGAAAAAGAAGGAATGTATACTGGTTTGGCAATTTGCACATCAACCAAAAGTTAAACAGGACTGGTGGGATCAACAACTTATTTCCCTTTTACCTATTAGTCTTTCTTGACTTTTCTCAGCCTCTTAGTTTTCCATTGACTCTGTGATCCAGATTTCCTGTAGCAGCCTCTGTGGAATGTGCTCTTATCTCTATAAATTCCTTCATACTGTGTCCTAACTTTGGTTTGGAAAATATGGGTTAATAGAAGCCACTTACTTGTTTTCTGATATATTCTTCAACAACGCTCATTTTTTAATTCTCAACTTATACACAATTGGCCCTGAATCTAAAAGCCCAGCTAGTTTCCTTTCATTTTTTTGTTCCTTCCTTTGACCATTTTGTCCTCAGTCATTCAGTTTAATATTTTTGAGGGTTTGGAACCATTGCTAGACCATACTGAGTAGGGCATATCAGAAGGCAGATCAAACTTCACATGAAATGACATTCTCCTTCAACAGAATAGCCACTCTCATTTTCACCCAAGGGAATTGTGAATTTGAAAAGTGAGGGTTAGGAGGTCCTAAGAATTCAGCCTGTGAACTGTGTACTCTCATCATACTGTCTTAAGCATAATAATAGAACCTTAAACAATAGGTAGCTTTCAAGAAGATAGGAAGCATTTCAAACTGACAGAGGCCCCAGTGCCTCCTTTCCTCTCCTCCATCTCTCTCCATGGAACCGTGGCAATAAAAATCAATAACCAAGCTCTAGTGGCCAAAGACTTAAAAGGAAAATGTGTGAAGTAAGAAGCCAATGACACATTATAATTACTATCCCTTCATTTTAGCAAATTGCATACAGTGTTGACTTTGTGTGTGTGTGTGTGTGTGTGTGCACCTGATTCTAGACACATATTTGACTAAAGCAGCTCTTTCTGCCATTTTCCTCTTTTTTCCTCCATTCAATATAGTTTTTTAGAACAGTTTTAGAGTACAGAGAAATTGAGCAAGTATAGGGAAAGCTCTCCTAAGCCCTCTCTAACATGTTATGTCAATGTTACCCTATTGTTAACATCTTATGATACATTTGTTACAATTCATGAGCCAATATTGGCATATTATTATTATTAAAATCTATATTTTATTAAGATTTCCCTAGTTTTCACCTAATGTTCTTTTTTCTGTTACACGATCCCATCCAGAACACCACATGCATTCCATTTAGTCATGTCCCTTTAGGCCTTTTTGACTGTGACATTTTCTGAGACATTCCCAGTCAAGCATTTTGTAGGATGCTCCCTATTGTGATAAGTCTGGTGTTTTGCTCAAGTTTAGGTTGCGGTTATGGGTTGGGGGAGAAGACCACAAAAGCAAGAGGACGTTTAGCGTATCACGTCAAGGATACATACTGTCAACATGATGAGTTTTGTTAAAAGCTTTGATCACTTGGCTGCAGTAGTGTTTTTCAGGTTTACCCACTAAAAAGTTACTCTTTTTTTTTTCCTCCTTTCTGTACTGCCTCTACATTTTAAAAGAAAGCCACTACATACAGTCCACAATTGAAGAGTGAAGATTTAGAGTCCCCTCCTTCCTAAATGTTGGAGTAGCTATAAAATTTATTTGGACTTCTTTTGCATGGAAAATTTGCCTCTTTGTTCATTTATATATTTATTCATTCACTTATATATTTATTCAATCTATTTGTCTATATCAGTGTAGGCTCAGATGTTTATTTTATACTTTGTGTTATAATCCAATACATTGTTCCAGCCTTGGCCATTGGTTACTTTTTCAATAGGCTCCTGTGTCCTTTGACATATTCACAGCAATGTGGGTTTGTTTTTTCTTTTTTGTTTGATTTGGTTTGGTTTTGGTCTCAGCACTTACTTCCTTTTAAGATGCACCAGGCTCATATTATATCCTGCCCCAGTCCTAGAATCAGCCATTTCACCAATTATATTTTCATTTTTGCCAATTATCAATTTGCGTTGTTTCAACAATTCTTTATTCAATAAATAAGCATGAGTTTCCCATTTCCTTTTGCTTCTAACAAAGGAGAGACAAGAAGCAGACACAACAATCTAAGTTCAAAAGATACAGATCTCTAAGAGAAGGAAGAAGGGGTTTCACATACTCCTTTCTGGGAGTTTCTACTAGTGAGTCACATTTCCAGACTGTCAGAGAGGAAAACCCCACTTGCAGGAGGAAATCACTACCTGGATCCCTGCAGAATACCCACAAAGTGGTCACTCACCCTACAGATGAACCTCTGCTCTTTCTTCCTTGCATCTCACCTTGTAAAGAAAGGACAACCATCGAGCGTATCTCCAGAAATGGTTCAAATGCTGATGTACACAAAGAAGGCTGAGGGGAGGCTGGGAAGAGTCCCTGGTGGAGATAGAAATATTCACAAGCCCTTCAAGATAGCGAGATGCCCTGTGAGTGTTGCCAGTATGTGTAACATGGCCAGTTGGTCTTTCAGTGCAGCAGTACTAAGTAAGGGACACTGACCACCATTTCCTAGAGACATTGAAACTATATGGATGGGACTACCTTGCAGAGAAGGGGACCCAGCAAATTGTGTGCTCTGAAGGCAACAATAAAAGGATGGAGAGAAAGCCAAAACAACTGGCAGGAGTTTCTCTTCTGATAGTTCTCAGAGACTGCTTCCTCCAGCAAGTCCTCCCTGGTCCATTGGCTGGGTTGGGCTGGGTGTCTCTGCGCACCCATGGTTTTGAACCCTCCTTCATTTATCAACAAATGTTTATTCAGTCAAACAGAGTGGAGCACTGAGCTAAGTGCTAGAGATAAAGGGGGAATTAAACCCTGAAGTCCCAAAACTCACAAAGCTGGGTATTGGGAAGGAGGGTAAATGAGCTCCAGCATGAGAGCATGCAAACATAATCTGTAACAATTAGAATCAGTGAGACAGAAAAACCACCCAGGCTAGGAGGCAAAAGCAGGCTACAGGGATAAGGAGGAAATACCTTGAGTGTTAAAGGGTGAGAATCCTCCAGTTCTACTCCTCAGTCCTTTACATATTATCTATTATAATGTTACCAAATCTTGCCTTTCCTTTACTCAATTTTTCTCTTTGACTTCTCTTGTAGGCACCTTTTTGACTTGCTTTTGTATGATCCAAGGTTCCACAAGAAAAACTGAAACAGAGGATATGTATAGATAGAGGAGAGAGAGAGAGAGGGAGGGAGGGAGGGAAATTGCCTCACACAGTTGTGGACTAACTGGGCAGGTCATAAATCCATAGGGCAGGTTATCAGACTGGACGAACAGGTAAAATCTCACCTTCCTCAATGAAACCTCAGTTCTGTTCTTAAGACCTTTCAACTGATTGGATCAGGCCTACCCAGATTTCTCAGGATAATCTCCCCTTCTTAGAGTCAACTGGTTGCAACTGTTGGCCAGATCTGCACAATCCCTATACAGCAACACCCAGATGCCGATTAATGAATAACTGGGAATTCGAGAGCAGCCAAGCTGAAACAGATAACTGTTTCTCCCCCCCCACATCTTCCCACCACCTTCCCTGAGTGTACCTGAGATGGGTTCCTCATGGGTCAACGCGGAGGCCTGCTTGCACACTGCTTCACCTCCTCTGCCACCCCACCACTCCTGACTACTTGGAGCTGTAGTGGAAACTCGTGGCTGGCTGCCTGCCCAGGCATGCTCCTTGCTCACGCTCCCGTAGAACATGTCCCTGATAAACAAATAGGAGCATTTAAGGAAGGGGAAAGGATGCCACATAGTCATCTAGCAACAGAATAGGGGCTTCCCTGGTGGCCTAGAGGTTAAGGCTCAGCGCTATCACCTCTATGGCCTGAGTTCAAGCCCCTGGCCAGGAGCTGATCCACATGGTGCAGCAGACCTCTCCTGCCTCGCCCGCTGCTCCCCTCAGCAGTGTATTTCAGTAGATTTGCTTGCTCTGCTCCCCATTCTCTCTCTGGTGAATCATCCCCCCACCCCACATCTGCCTTACACCCCCAGTTCTTCTACATTAAATAAATAAACAGAGCAAATGAAAGGCACATTAGTTTAGAAATTAATGAAAGATAAAAATATGGCTGTTTGGGGCCCAGGAAATGCAAAAAGAACTTCCTTTCTCAATCCTTCTTCCCTTTCTCCTTTACTTAAGTGTACAGAACTGAAATTATGTACTCAGGAGGCACAACCAACTAGATTTTCAACCTGGGTTATGTGACTTTTGGCAAGTTCCTAATAACCGTGAACCTCAATCTCTTTATCTATATTATGGGGAAATAATAAACCTTACCTCAGAGAGTTGTTATGAGGATAAAATACATATAAAAGCCCTCAGCTCATTATAATTTTTTAAAATCTAGATATTGTTATCATTAAGTACCTACTAGTGCCAAACAGAGTAGGGGGTACTGGGATAAAGAAGATCCTTGACTATGAGGACCATGAAGTTCAACGAGAAATATCAGACATATAAACAATTTCAGCACAATGGAAATTCAATAGGAGAGAGGGAGGCAGAGAAAGGAATAAGTATTCCAGCCTGGGGGTCAGGGCAATCTCACAGCAGAAATGCCACATGATCTGGGCTTCCAAAGACGAGCAAAGCCTTCCTAAGTACAAAAGCAAGGAAGGGCATTGCAAGCAGAAGGAATACCACATGCAAAGGGCAGAGGCATACAAGTGTACAGTATACCCAGGGGAAAGCAAAAACCCCATTGTGAATAGAGCATAGGGGGTAGAGGAGGGGTCAGGGGGAGCAATGGGGTGGGGGAAGGTAAGGAGGTGGAGAAATGGAAGATGACAAGAAATAAAGTCATCTGATGAAGGCTGAACTGTCTTGCTAAGGAGTTTGGCCTCTATCCTAAAGACGGTTGGAGGCAGAATTCCATCTCTGCTTCTGGCCACAGAGCAATTGTTCTGTAAATTGATAACGCAGCATTTGTATTTACTTGTCGGAAAGCCAGACATAGCAAATGCACACATCCCCATGGAAATGTTTCTCGCCAAGATCATCAGTAATCAGAACAGAGGAGAGACAGGGGGATTACACAAACCAGAAACAAGTCAACCATGGCGCCCAACCCAGCCCATCACCTTACATCACCACACGGCTGGATTTACAGAGCATGCGGGGAGGAGGGAAACTCTTAATTGAAACAAAGAAACTGATGCCCAAATATTTCTCTTTCCTCTCCTTTCCACACACAAGTTCTGGACCATTTTACATGTCTAACTAGTTCCTGCTCCTTTCAGCACTAGCTTCCCTTGGCTTCTAGGACCCCTCTTTCTCTTGGGTGTCTTCCCACCTCTTGGGGGAAGGGGGCTAGCCAATCTCTGCTGGTTCCTGTTTAACATTGGAGTCCAAGGTTTCAATCTTTGGACCTCTCCCCCATCCTCACTCATTTCCTAGACGTTTCCATACAAACACATTATTTTAAAGGTCATCAATGTGCTGACAATTTCCAAATTTATATCTCCAGTTCAGACTTCTCCTTTGGATTTGAGTCTCTATATCCAATTGCCCATCCAATATTTCTCCTGGAGATGACAAGCTACTCAAACTTAAGATGGAAAAAACTAAACTTTTGGTCTTCCAAGCCAAACCTGTTCAGTTAATATAAATTACACGAATCCTTTTAAAACATAAACAATATCACCTCATTTCTCTGCTCAAAATTGCCCAATAGTTCCTCACTTCGTTTACAATAAAGTCAAATTCCTAAGAATCTCCTACAATGTCCTAGTTAATTTCTTCTCCATTGGCTGCCTGAGATTGCTTCCAGCCACTCTCCACCACCCTCACTCCCCTCCAATTACATTGGTTTCTCATTTTTCCTCCAATACATCAAATACTTAGGAGCCTCAGGGACTGCCCTCAGGAAGCTCTCTCCCAGTTGGTGATAGAAATCTCACCAGAATTTCACCACTATTAGATGCCAGAGAAAAGGGAACTACCTCTTCAAAATTCTATGGAGAAGGGATTGTGAGCCTAATAACCATATCATTCTGAAATATTCATTTTTACAAACTTAGTATACCACAAACTTCCTAAGAGCATATAACAAAATAGCAGAAGAACACACATAAAAATAAGACTAGATATTGATCAGTGGATGTTCCATCAGAGGCTGACTGGAACCTAAGTTCTGGGGGATGAACTTCAGTATTCACTAATTCTGTGTACACAGAGAATTTATAGAAACAGTCACCATGAGTAATAAGAATCGGCTCATATTGTTTACCTTCAAATACTGTGCAAACTTTTAACAATATGTAACTTTACATAAATAAATAAACAACATTAACCATTCAAAACTTTGAAAAAAATTCCAACACTATGGTTCAAATTCTGCCAGGTGTTTTCACTCTTCTACAACATTTTTCTGAACATAACCTACCCCTACTGCCCTCCTTAAATTCCTAAGAAGAGGATAAGGAATATTTATGTGATCATATCAACCATCTTTTCTGGAAACTAAAGTATATTGTTGTTTTCCTTTATTTAAAAATCACTATAAATTATTTTCTTGAATGTTTTGGAATTTCTGTAGGAGTCTCAATACAACATCCACTTTAGGAAGAGAAAAAACATCTGTTTTTTAATTTTTAGAATAGTCAACTATTTTCATTTTTTAAATAAATTAGCTAATAAATAACCATAAGAAATGGCAACACAATAATGAAATTAAATGGAACAAAAACCAAAGTACAAGAAACAGCGAACTTAAGGAAAGCAAACTGGGAAAAGATATTAAAAATTTGAAAAGTTATATTCACATTAATTTTACAAAAGTCTCTTTTTAATTGGATTTTTTATTATTTCTGTAAGGACTAGAACACATTCATTTTTAAGTAGAAATAACTGTTATTTTAATTATTCTCTCTTCTTTGCATATTTGGCAAGATTTGCTCCTAACAACCACTGATCTGTAGTACTGACTCATGAAAGAGCTAAAACACAAGGATTAATGGAAGAATTTCATTCTAAAGTATTTTGAAGACATTTTTATCCTAGTTCTCTTTGAGTAATAAAGCAACTGAACATGCATGTCCTTTTTGCTTATACAGGAAGTCAAAGTTCAAGTGGAAAAGAGTAGAAAAATTCTAAAATTCTTCCACTGTTTTATACATACAGCTGGGGTACAGGCCAGAGGTGTGGAGTGGTGAGAGGCTTCACCAGAGACAGAGTGGGGAGCAGAACAGGCAGATCAGAAATAACACTGCTGAGGGGAGCAGCAGGCGAGGCAGGAGAGGTCTGCCGCACCATGTGGTATTCTCCCTGGCTGGGTGTCAAACTCGCATCGCTGATGCCGACAGCTCCACAGCCCAGCGCTTAACCACTGCGCCACCAGGGAGGCTCACTTCTTCCACTGTTTTAAAATGTACCTTACTAAAAAGTTGATCCTTGTTGATTGTCTCTGTTGTGATAAGACTGTGATTCCCAGTTTGCTAGGGGCAGATATGGAGGACATACCAGACTAATTCTCAGTGGTGCTTCCTTTCACCGTCAAACATGTCCTAGTATGAGGGACAAGTGAGAAGAAGGATGGAAAGAGGAGACTGATTGGATTCTCTTTCCTGTTTCTCCATGCTCTTGTGTGTTTTTCCCTGTGCCCTCATATTGATATTATCTGGCCCAAAATAACACAAAATTTTTAACCCTACTTCAAAAGTCTCTTCTTTTTATCAAGAACTTAAAAGATTTTTATTATCTCATGTCATGGTAGCACAACTTGCTTTTTGTTTAATCTGATGTAAAATTTTAAGATAATTTTTGTTTGTTTGTGTCAGGATCACCTAATCATAATTATTTTACCATCTCCTAAGGTTTTAAGAGCAAGAATAGTGAAACAGACTTTTGGTTCCTGTCTTATCAACAATTTCGTCCAAAGGAAAATTTAATTATCTGTGTCAATAAGAATTCTAGGCCTTTGGGTGCAGTCTGAAAATAGCACTCTGGACTACAAAGAAACCACAGGCTTCCAAAAAACTGACCAGCAGGAAGTTATTTTTTAAAAAAAGATTTTAAAGGCTTTTTCTGCAGTGTTGTCTTTAATTCATTGACTTGCATTTTATTTTAAATACTTGATAATTTTTCCTTGTAGAGACGAATAGGCAGCAAGGATCTCCTTTCTGTGTTAAAAAAATAATAACAATAAACACTCCCTATGATAGTTGAAGAAAATGCATAACCACAAAAAGATACGAATTATGCTCTTAAATTATATTACATTATATTTGTTACAATAATATCATAAACAGCATTGAGAAATAATAGTGAAGATATGTATGAGAATGTTGATCTATAGTGTATATTTGGATTTATTAACCTTTTGTTTGGCTGCAATAAATTTGTAGGCTTTCTAGCACTCTGGAGTTCAACCTAGGAAACCACAATCTATAAGAAAGAACACAAGAATTAGAACCAATAAACTGGTTTTATTTCAACTCCGCCTTCCTTGCTGAACTTGGGCAATTTACCTAATAACCTTGAACCTTAATTCCTTCATCAATCAAACAGAGCTGCTGGTTGGTTTCTTATGACATGTAATTGTTATGAGGAACAAATGAGAAAATAGTTAGGAAAACAAGTTGAAACTTAGAAAGTACCATACTCATTATTTAAATTGTTATTAGTAGAAATAACATTAACTCTTTAACTTATACTTCATTTTAACAAAAACAAAACTTGCTAGAAATATAGCTTAAATGGAGGTATATGTAATTTTGACAGGTTTGTCAACAAAATATTTTTGCTTAAGAAACTAGATATGCTATAAAACAATCTTAAGATTCTAGGAAAAGGCTCACATTACTTCAAAGGAATGAAATTATAAATGGAATAGATAGGGTTAAATAGTACTTCATTTATAACACTGTTATGATCCTTATTCATTTTCGACCTTATATCCTGGGTAAAAGTACATGCTTTATCTCCCACTCAAATCATATTCTCTTTGAGGACAAAGTTCCTTTTTGTTTCATCTTTGCAACCTTCACAAAACCCTTGCACATAGTTGAGAACATAGTGGTTATTATAGCACAGGCCCCAAGAACATTCATAAATAAAATCATCAGCTGGGTCTACCTCCTTACATACTCATCCTGGCCTTGCTCTCCAGCCCCTGGACCTCTTAGCAAAAACTGAGAAAAGCAATGTCCCAGAAAGCTATTAAGTGCAGTCCCACATCTTCCCAAAGCATATTCCTCAGAAAAATAGTACCCAAAGATGATCCACCAACAAGGAAGGAAGGAAGGAAGGAAGGAAGGAAGAGAGGGAGGGAGGGAGGGAGGGAAGGAGGGAGGAAAGGAGGAAGGGAGGGAGGAAGGGAGAGAGGGAGGGAAGAGAAAGATTATTGTGGCCAGAAAACTGTCAGAGAATCTGCACACTACATTTGCTTGCAGACTGACAAGAGACGCTGCAGCCTTTACTTCCCTGAGGACAGGAACAACAGCTCTTCTATGCCCCAAAGACAAGTAGAAGGTACTACCTACTGTCTGGAAATGTTTCACCAATTATTGTTGATCAATACTTAAATGTGTTTTCAATACTAAATACTCTGAGAAGTATTACAATTTAAAACATTTCCTTCAGTTTGGCCTCCCCCAGAGGAACCCAAATGGATCTGAACACAGAATCGTCTTTTCAAAGAAGAAGTGTGGATCAACATTCCGGCAAATGTTGATGGCCATGGTAAAGCAAGCCAAAGAAAGGTTAAGGGATATTTTGTTTGAATTCTCTAGAATCTTGACTAGCCCTAAAGGCACTCATATTTGTATCTAGGGCTGTGAATAATTCCCATTAGAGTGGATGTTCTAAAGAGAAGGAGAGACCCTTATTTCTTTTAAATTTTGCTCCATTTCATGACATCGCAGAGAAAATTAACCAGCTCATTGTAAGAGGGTCTAACTTTGGGGTCTCTAGTGGCCTATTTTCCTCAGATTATATAAACACAAATTTACCATCCTTATCAGATCATTGCGCTAAAATTTAACTTTTTATCCCAATGTCAAATGATGTCTTAAAGGTTAAGAAGGAAAAGACTCTTGCAAATAATTCAGTGACCTGGTTCTACAGTAGACAAAGAACTAAGAATTGCTGATGAATTTTCTTCCCCACTACTATCCCTTAGATCCCCTTGTCCCATTCTCCTTCCTCTTCCCACTTAACCACAGAGTCCTTGCTATGTTTATGAATATCCTCCAAAGAGTTTTGAATTCAAAATTCTGAGTTTTATATTTTTAAAAGCTTTGGAAACGATTTTTTAAAAATGACTTAACAGTCTTTCAAAAATGTTGTTAATGATCTTATGCAAACATCAGTTTTTTCAACTTGCCTAAAGTTTGCTTAGCGACAGGTCCTCAGAACAGATTGAATCAGCTTTAGTTTTCAAGTAGATAGGTAATTGAGACTTCTGATCCCGCATTGTACACGAATTGTACTCACACCCATACTCTCACACATACACTCAAAGAACAGAATATCCATCCAGATTCCAAAAGTTCATTATCTTCTAGGATTATTATAGATATAAAACTATCAACTAAATATTAAACATCTGATCTGGCTACTTGAAGAATATTAGCAGTCTGAGCCTCAGTTTTCCCAAAAAGTAGGTGTATTACACATATTTCCTAGGTTACTATAAAAGTGATCGAAAGTGTCTTGCACACAGAAATCACTCAATCTTTGCTTTTATTCTTAAATCAACCCCTTCATTTTCAGAAGTTAAAGATGAGACCCAGACAGCAAAAGGGATTTGTCCAAAGCAACACAGCAAGTGAATACAGACTAGAGATTTTTGAATTAAGTTTCCCAAAACTAGCCCGGAAATCTTTCTACCACATCATAATAGCAAATAGAGGAGTGGTAAAAAAAAAAAAAAAAAAAAAAAAAAAAAAAAAAAAAAAAAAAAAAAAAAAAAAAAAAAAAAAAAAAAAAAAAAAAAAAAAAAAAAAAAAAAAAAAAAAAAAAAAAAAAAAAAAAAAAAAAAAAAAGCTTGAAAACACATAAAATTTGATATATAAAGGAACTGCAAATGAATACAATGATGAGAAATAATTGACTGAAATGGTGAGAAAACTCTTAAACGAAATGGTGATATTGGTATGATTAATTAGGTTGACCACATTAAAAATACTTTTAAATTATATTTTAATGAAAATTGGGAAAGATGGAGAGGAAGAGCCTGGTGGGAAGAAGACGTAGAAGATTGCAGATAGTGGAAGGCTCTTAAACTACCTGCCAAGACCAGTCAATAAGTTTACCTGCCCTCTACCTTGAAATTGCAGCAACCAGGAATAAAGATAATTAACATTTTAGGAGGGCTCATTATGTGTCAGGCTTAAGTCTTAGCTCTACTCAGTATATCTCTTTTAGTTCCCATAGTCCAGTAAAACAGGTACTATTATAACCTTGACTTTCAGGTGAGAAAGTAGAGACTCAGAGTACTTGAATATCTTCCTTCCAGCCAAATATTTAAATAGTGACATGCTCAAGAGTGACCCAAGTAATCTAACATTAGATTCAGAACTAATTATTAAGCCAGAATGGAAAGAAGGGGGAGGAGAAAGGCAAGAGAAGTGATGCCTTCAGAGTGTTTTTCCTCTTCGTAAGCTTAAAATTCAAATGTTCTAGCTATTTTGGATATATGTAAAAATATGTACCTCCATGTAAACAGTTGCATACATGTTTATAGGAATTTATTTGTAAATGTTAAGGAAACTGTTGAAAGTGGTATACAACTGTTTGTTTCTTTTAAGTCAAATAACCAAATTATGAGAGGAGAGGCATCCACATTTTATGAAAGTTCAAAAAACTTTCTGGTACTAAAAATCATTCCAATATAAAGATTCTAAACACAATCACAGTCTATGTTTTAAAACTCAGCCATCTCTGATTGCATTTGTAAGTGGCAAAGATCCAATAGCATGAAACTATAAAATGGAGCAAGGTACAAATGAATACATAGCACAGGAAACGAAAGGGGTGAGTTATAGCATGAAGTTTAACAGGACTGGAGAGCTTGGTTTTAAGTTGTATATTAAAATGTGGTCCTTCACCTTGCCATGTTTATTAACTATGGTGGTTAAAAATATGGCCTACAACCCCTGCCCCCTCTCTCTCTCTTTATTTCTCCCTCTCTCCCTCCTTCCCTCCCTCCCTTCCTTCTTCCCTCCTCCCCTTCTGTCCTTCCTTACTTTTAGAAGTAATTGGGTTTACAAGATGGTCACTCAATGTGACTCGGAGGTAGAGGGTAACACCTCTTCAGATGCATGTCACCACATCACACCCCCCACCAGGGCACCCAGAGTCCTCCAGCACAGTTAGTCCACTGGGACCCTCCCCACTTTGCTCCCCACCTTCCCCCTCCTCCTCTGGAAGCCTCAACTCTTCATACAGATTTCTAGGGTTCTGCAACCTGTTTCTAATCCAGGTCTGCAGCTTAATGGCCGTGTGAAGATCAACATATCTCATTTGACTTAGTTTCTGTTCTTTAACATCTATAAGGTGAATAATAATCATATTACCTACTTTATATACAGTGGCATGGAATGTTTAGCACAGGACTGCCACTGAGTGGGCATCAAATGAATGCTAGCAGTGGGCCTCCCTGGTGGCACAGGGGTTAAAGTCTCAGCACTATCAAGCTATTGCCAGCCACTGCAGCATGAGTTCTATCCCCAGCCAGGGAGCTGACCCACAAGACCTCTCCTGCCGCACCCGCTGCTCCCCTCAGCAGTGTACTTCAGCAGATCTGCCTGTTCTGCTCCCCACTGTCTCTGGTGAATCCTCTCACTCCCTGCACTTCTGGCCTATACCCCAGTTCTTGTATGCATAAGAAATAAATCTAAAAAACAAACCAAAAAATGAATTCAAGACTACACGGTGCTTTGATATTGCTAATTTTGTTAAATGCCACTAATAATAAATTGAATAAATTATCTTCATCCTCTTTCTCTTCAAATGCTTATTTCTCATTCTTTTTAAATAGCCATGACCCATTTTACCCTTTGGCTTCTTCTTGAACATCTCTCCTTCTTTAATCTAGACGATGGACTACATTGCCTTTTCATTCTATAACTCTGTAACTGTTGATATTCATTTCTTTCTTCTAGTCTCTTACTGTGGGGCAGCCCAAAGATTAGCCCAAAGTAATCTTTTGTCTCTTTATACTCCTCCTCCCCCAGCAAACTCATCCACTGTCATAACTGCCTTAATCACACATCGGTAGGTAACAACCAATTCTACCTCCACCACTGACTCCTTCCATGCACAACCTGCTCTTATTCAGCTGACTCTGGACGTTTCTATGTGACTGTCATGTTATTTGCTTTCACTCTCCATGACTAAAATGCCAGTCAATGTCGACCCCGCTGCGGCCTCTGTACATCATCACCCATCTCTCTAAACAAAAGGAAAAAACCTGCAAAGTAAGTAGAAAATGCACTGATTGGAATTCTATGTGGGCGAGCTCACAGGATTCATGGAAAGGCTGGGGGACCAGTCTCAAGAAATAGGCACAAATCAAGGGGAGCCAAGGCAGAGTCACAACCCCACAACAGAACCCAGCTGCTGAGACTACTGCTCTATGTCATCACCACCAGAAAACTGCAGTGCTGCTGGACAGAAAACACTACCCCCCCAAAACGAAGCTTACCATCCACTGGCCCCTTCCATCACATCTATAAGAACCAAAGCTCAGGGAGGAACACCTGATGTGCTTATAGCCTAGGTCACATCCTTATGTTTTGACTACCATATGTGGAAGTTTGGAGAAAGGTTATCTGTTCCCTCATGCATAATTACGACTCCCTGGTGGTGGGTAGGACCTACTCTTTGTATTTTTTGGATCCTTCCAAAATATGAAAGGTATTTGTGTGGTAGGCACCCCAAATCAACATGTTTTAGGCTTCTGTATAAAATCAACTACCCTGGCCAACTACATTACTCTTATCAGCACCTTCAAATCACTGTGTGTCTACCCTCTCATCATCAATCTGTTTTGGGGTATTATAAAATTCTCTTTAGGGTGTCTCCTTCACCCTAGTGCAGTATCTCATCACCCCATTTGGCACTTTTGAAAATATCTGTCTTCTGACTCCTTGGCTCTGGATTCTTCCCTTATATTCATTTTTTGGGGATATCTGCTCTTTTAGCACCCCGATTTTCTTTTAGATGATTATATTTCTTACTTTGGACCTGGGACTGTTAATCAAGGAAAAGTAATAGTCTAAGAAACAGAAAACATTGTCAACCATCAATAAAGAAAAACACAAACTAAGACCATAATGAAACAAGATACACTCACTGAATTAACAGAAATTAGAAAATATAACAATAAAAATTGGTAAACATAATGCCGCTAGTGAAACTGTAACTAGGCACAATGGCTTTAGAAAAGAGCTTGGGATGATTTTGTGATGCTGAGCATGTACCTGTAACCTCATACCTGTAACCCAGTATAACTCCTAAGTACACAGGTATCTGCCACTTTTGAAAGTTCATGTTAAGTCTTTGCTTTTACAGAAGACTTAAATTAGTACCTGCTTTCTCTAACTGGAAGAAATCCAAAGAGGATTTTCTCTTTTATGACCAGAAGTGATAAGGCAAGCATAACATTCGTGGCATTTGTTTTTCACAGAGTAATTCTAAGCACCCCAAAAAGCAGGGGTAGCCCCACCAACTTCCTCCCCAGAACTACTTCATATAGGCTGGTGTATCATGTCATTCTTGATTTTATGATATGCTAGTATTATTTTAGGCTTCATGTGTTACTTGGTATGAGTTAGTAGGTTATTTTGGGGTCTGGGTGTCCACAACTAAGTCTCCCTGCACAATATTGGTAATGGCGTCTTCAAAATATCAACACAGGAAAGTTTGCATAGGAACAGTCTACTTTCAGATAGCAGATGGAGACCTATAATTCTAGAGAAGCCAGGAAACATCTTTAAAAATATTCATAGAAGTGTTGTTCCTAGTAGCAAAAATAATGTGCTACCCAAAATGCCCAGAAGTACTACCCAAAATGCCCAGGATGTACTACCCAAAACGACAGAAGGTTGGATGGATTCTAATATGTTGATGCATTGAATTATGATATAGTGGTAAATTGAGTGAGCAAAGGCTCTATGCCAAAACAGGAACAAAAGGTTAAAGATACAACTTGAGTGGAAAGAAACAGGTCACAGAAGGTTGTAATGAGAATGATATTCTATAAAGCTTATAAACAAGCAAAATTAAACAATATATTGTCTTAGGATACGCACACGTATAAAACATATTGCTAATGCAAGCACAAGCAAAGAAGGATAAACATAAACTTTAGTATAGCATTTATTTAGTTATATTAGAGAGAGAGAGGCCCAGAAAAAGAAGTAAAAGGACCCTGGAAGAACACAGATAATTTCAGCATCATCGGCTCAATCATAAACATTCTATGAATTTGCATCAAATCTTACCTATTATTAGACGTGTCCTTTCTTGTACATAACAGAACATAACTTAAAAATCAAGGAAAATGTATCCACATTTTGAGATCAGATAGGCTAGTTTTAAGATTGCATTCCTCGCATTAAAAACACTAATACTTTGGGGTTTATTTTAATATATTATAAAGAGAATTGATTCTGTGTGTTCACTTCCTTTTTCAAAAACATTAATATGTTAGATTCTATTAATGCATAACACATTGACAAAAACTTGGCCTAAAACAACATCCATTCATCAGCTCATAGGTCTGTCAGAGCCAGTCTTGATATGACTGAGATCTTTGCTCAAGTTCTCACAGTGCCCGTATCACGGTGTTAACTGGCTGCCTTTCTTTCTGGAGGCTCTAGGAAAGTGTCTGTCTGCAAACATATTAGGATTATTGTCTCAGTTCTGATCCTTGTGGTTGAGGACTGAGGTTCCCATTTACTGCCAGCTGGGGGCCACTTTTAACTCCTGGAGGTTGTCCATATCTTCAAGTCAGCAAAGGAGAATATTGCTCACATAGAATCCCTCTTACATGGCAGTTCCCTTCAGAAATTGCTTATTACTTTTAAGACCTTGTCTGATCAGGTCAGGTCCACCTGGATCATCTCCCTATACTTTTAAGACCATTCAAATTGGGACCTTAATTACATCTGCAAAAATCCCTTCACAACAGTACCTAGGTTAGTGCTTGACTGAATGAATAGCTGGAAGAAGAATTTGTGTCCATACTAAGGGGCCATGAAACTTGGGAATCATCTTAGAATTTTTCTTACCACTGTTATCTAATTTTCAAGATTAATTTAATAACTCCTCCTATCTATTGAGTTTTTCATTCCACCTTCATCATGCCATATATGTCTGTCTGTGTGTGTGTGTGTACATATATACACACAAATATACACCAAAATTGTTTCTAAGCTATTTATACCTTCATATTGATCAGATTATCTCTTCCTTTATTTCCAGGCAATAATTTTTAATGATAATATTTGTACTATATTTTAATATTGATATAGCAAGTTCCCTCCTATTACTTGTTCTTTACCATCATTTTGATATTTCATGCTCACCCAAATTTAAAAAATAGAAATAAATGAGCCCTTTGGAACATGTGTTATAGATTTTGGAAACTGGAAAAACTAAAAATTTGATTGAAACTAAATTTGGGAACAATTGATATTTCTATTATTCTGAACACTTTTCAATGCAAACTAACTATTAATGCTTGCAAAATATATTAACAGCAACTATCATATGGTTTAATTCATAAATAAACTATTAGTTTGGTCACAGCTTAAATATTTTCTCATTCAAGGGGGCTTTCCTGACATGCCACACTAACGTCCTTCTTCCATCACTTTTCATTCCATCATTATAGCTCTTCACTAACATTCCTTGTTTATATTCTGTCACTACCCATTAGAAAGTAAGTTCTATGAGCATAAGGAGACTTGTTTTGTGTGTGTAAGATATTTGATAATGGCTGCAAAATACTCTTTTAAAAGCATGAACTAACCTTTGCTGAAAGGTTAGTACAGTGGTCACAAGCAGCTCTGCAGTGCCCAGTGACTGGACCCAGGGACTTAACATCTCCAAGACTTTAAGTCTCATCAAATTTTTTCTCTCTGGTCTTTACCCTTTGCAGTTGCAGATGGGTTTTCTGCAAATGGTAGGAAGCATGACTGCCAAGAGTCCCAGATTTATTCTTTTCAAAGACTTTAAAAGCCAGCAGAATATTTCTTCTAGGTTCAATTTTTTTTTAATCCCCAAAAGGTTTCTGAATGTCCCAAAAGTTGGTTTGAACACATAGCTTTTGTATAGCTACTCTAGCAGGGGGAAAAAAACACTGTCTTGTCCAGACTTCATTGAGCACTTACCTCTGCATGCTTCATATTTTGTATCCAACACAACCATCTCATCCATGAACCTGGTATATCTCTCTGTTAAATTAAGTCTTCTTATTATCTCTAAACAAAGTTTTGTAGCTTTCTAAATATTATACTCTTGTTAACATTACTCTAAGTCTAATTGTTACTGCTATTGTGAATAGCAATTTTCTTTCTTCCTTCTCTCAGTAGTTAATGCTGCTAATATGGAAAACAGCCTGCTTAATTTGGACTTTTTTATTTTTTACGAACTGTCCTATTTGGAAAGCTGTATAAAAATTATCCTGTTTTCAATATTACAAAATAGTAAATCATTGCAATGATATTTAAGATTTCTTCCTCTTATACTTCATTTATCCTACCCTCTTACAGTCTTCTACAAATTGTTTGCACATGAACTTCCTTTCAAAATTCCACTAATTGTAAAGAGGAGGTGTCTATAAAGAAATTAAATTGACTTTCTAAAGCAAACACTCAAGAACTTATACTTTTAAATGACCCCACTCTGCCACCTTAAAAGTCTATAACTTATGCCCAAAGCCTACTCCTCTTCTTTAAGGGCTTCCCTGAAACCATTGCAGTGCATCCAGTGTAATGGGCCTTTGTACTAGGTCAACTCTGTTGCCCAATTACAGTCAATTAGACCAGGGTTGACACCAAGGAATGTGGACTATTGAGCTTTTCCTACTGGAAATAGTAATTGAAAAATTAAGATAAGGCACAGCAGGTGTTGACCTTGTATACTGAGAGTTGGGACTCCATTTTAAAAATATTTTTGAGGTGTAATTGACATATAACATTGTATTAATTTTAAGCATACAACATGAGTCAATATTTGTCTACACTGCAAATAAATCACCACAATCAGTCTAGTTATCATCCATCACTCTATCAAGGTGCAAAAAAGGTCTCTTATATGAGAACTTTTAAGAGTTACTCTCTTGACATCTTTCAAATATACACTAAAATATGATTGATTTGCCACCATGCTGTATAGTATATTCCTGTGACTTACTTATAACTGGAATCTTGTCCCTCTTGACCCCCTTCTCTTACTACACCTAACCTCCACTCTGGCAAACATTATTCTCTAACTTAGAGAGTTCTGTTATGCCTTGTTTTGCTTGTTCTTTTGTTTTTTAGATTCCACACATAAGTGAAATCATACAGTATTTGTCTTTCTCTGCCTGACTCATGTGAATTATACAAAAACTCCAAGGTGGGACTTCATTTGTTGATCAGCTGTCTTCTCCCATCTCCCCATCATCATGAGCACAGAGAAGTAGAAAAGCTAAAAAAGGAAGGGGAGAATGAAAATTAATGATACAGATAGGCAAATTATACTCAATTGTGTGGCTACAGAGGGAGAAAGAGAGACACAGAGACAGGGTGGATTTTGATCACTTGTCAAATCCTTCTTCTAGATTTACAAAACACAGTTCTACTTCTTATATTTGCATTTCTCCAAGACGTCCTTGTTTACTTCAAATAAATTGCCCCTTATGTTAAGCTATTTTGTGTGGGTGTCTGCTATTTGCAAATAAAGTCGCTCTAAGAAAAGAAATTATATTCCATTCTAATCATTCTTTCATTATACAAGACATTTTAAAGATAATTACTCTAGAATTGCCTTCTGAGCTTTGGTCACAATCTTTCATTTGATGATTTTTTTAATCCTTTAAAAAAACTTAAAAACTGAAATACTTTCAAAGACAACTAACTTACTAACCACTGAGATTTGAAAAACATTCACGGACCACTCATTATATGTTAAATTATCAACTTGATGGCTTTACAGTAACAGCTTGTTTCTTGAGCAAATATTCCCAGAGCTATTATGTGATATTATGTGATTATGAGGTTAAGAAGATAAGTTTAGGAGTAAGATTTCCTTGGTTCAAATTGTGGCTCTGTCATTTATTAACTAAGTAACTGTAAACAAGTGATAAGGTTATGAAAAGTATATAAAATAATTTATGAAAATACTTAAAGCAGCATCTGTCACATAATAAGTGCTCAATAAATATTATTATTATTAATATTTGCAACAAAGACGGTTACTGTTTGCAATGTGCAAGATACTGTGATATACACTACAAAGTAGACCTGCTGTATGTTAGAGGAATTTCTGCTCTCATGAAAGCACAATCTATAATTAATCATTTGAACTCAAGAGGAATACAGTTAAGTGATGGCTTAATAATATTTAAACAAAGTAGTTAAATAAAGTGATTTATATAATAATTTTTCTTAAAGAATGATTTAATGTTGTAAACTTTGACCATTATTGAGTCAATAAGCTTTAGGATTACGGTCTGAGGGAGTATTTCTCTATTGCTGTCTTCCATTCATCTGAATTCCATTGATTCTTACATGCCTGTCAGTTATTTATTGGGCATTTACTATGTGCTATGTTCTAGGTACAGTGCATACAACTACAAAATCAGATGAGGTTTTGCATGTTGCTTGAATCTTACTAAATGAAATAAAATAATGAGCAAATAACTAATGTAATAACTTTAGATACAGATAAATACTGGACAGAGGAAGGAAAGAAAGCAGGACAGTGACGAGGCTGCAGAACAGTCAGTGATTCCCAGAGATCTGGGAAAAAGACACCAAGTAGGTCTACATGGTAAGAAGGTGCAATTGGAAGTACTCTGAGCATCTCTCAGCCGTGACATCCCTTTTGGCCACAAACTTGGCTAAAGTTTATATGTAATTCCTTATTTTTTAAGTGCAGATTCCTCAAATCCACCTTTTTTTCCCCCCCAAATAGTATTTGAGCACAGAAAAAGCATCTGAATGTAAAAAACTTGTGAGTAGCTCAACATGATACTTTAAAAGAAGTCTGTTTTCCTTGTTGGGACTAAGACTTCAAATACAATGATGCAAAACTGGGAGGAGGTGGTGACATGTAAATGCAAATTGTATTTTAGCTGATTAGTTAACCAGTGTCCTGCCTGCACTGAGATCAGTTCTGGATGCCCAAGATGTGGGGAAACATTGTATAAACAACTCAAGCACAAATCCATCCTCAGTTTTACTTCCGGAGCTATTTGGCAACTGGTTCCAGTTCTGGGAGGATCACTGGGCGATGTAGGAAACCTGGATAGCCCTAGGTCTCTGAGGAAATAAAAATCCTTGGATGATAACATGTACATTTCACAATTGCTGCAAATTCTGAATAACTGATCAAGCTAAATTGAGCTGTATTTATGAAATTATATCCAATGGCATAGTCTATTAAAAACTCCCAGCAAAATAATGAATTCTATTAACTAGAGCAAATAGAATATAAGAAGGCTAACTTTAAAAAATCACAAAGAAATATAAAACCAATGAGTCCAGGAATTTAGGCTAGGTATCTTTCATGTTCTCCCACAACCAGATCCGGCTTTAACCAGTATCACCCATAAGTCTTCGCCAGTAGGCCTTCATTTAAATGTCATTTTAGAGGTTATTTCCTGATCACTCCATCCATCGTCCTATTTTCTGCTCTCATTATACCTATCTTTCTTTTTTCCTTCCTTCCTTCCTCCCTCCCTCCCTCCCTCCCTTCCTTCCTTCCAAGGCATATTCCACAATTTGTAATAATGTTCTTGCTCTCTGCTTGTCATTGTCTACACAAATCCTGTGAACTCCTGAGGCCTCCTGTCTACTCTTTTCTCTTCTGCAGTGGACATACAGGCCCACAGGCACCTAGCAGCCAGCAGGCACTCAATAAATTTTGGTGGAATTTATTAGTCTATGAGTGCCATTCTCTCACCCTACTCTGCTCCATCCCAACCAAAACATTCCATTTTCATCAACTTGTCCTGCCAACTCTCACTGCCACACTCATCTACTTTCTGTTTCAGAACCACCACAGGTTTGGACTGTTTGGCCACTGCAGAAAGACTGTGCTGAGTGTGGAGAGGGGCTGAAATCTGGCTTGTACTCTTGTCTCCAGCGTGAGCCTTGAGGGAGCATTTTCCTAATTCACACAATCCCTCGCAGGCCAGCAAGATTCCCTCCCTTCACTAGAGTCATTTCAGTGCTTAAGTCCTTCCTCTGTGTTCTACTCTGTTATGCACTGAATTGGGTCCAAAGTTGTGGACCGAAACAATAAGCTGAAGTCCTATCCCCTAACACCTCAGAATGTGAGCTCATTTGGAAATAAGGTCACTGCAGATGTAAACAGTTAAGGTTTTTTTTTTTTTAAGATGAAGTCATACTAGAGTAGGGTGTGACCTTCATCCAAAATGACTGCTGTCCTTATAAGAAGGCAGTCAAGTAAAGACAGACACCCAGGGAGGGAGAGGGCCATGTAACAATGGAGGCAGGGGTTACAGTGATGCAGTCAAAAGCGGGATCTCCAGAGATTGCCAGAAGACCACCAGAAGCCAGGCAAAGCAAGGAAGACTCTCCTCCAGGTTTTTGAGCCAGTGTGGCAGTGCCCATGTCTTGATTTCTGACTTCTGACCACTAGAAATGTGAGCTAATACATTTATGTTACTTTAAGTCACTCAGTTTGTGGTACTTTGTATAGCAGCCCTAAGAAACTAATGGAAGTGCCTAATATCTTTTCCTTTTGTCAGGCAAAGGAAGAACGAAGGAAGGAGAAAGGGAGAGAGAGAATAAGGAAGGGAGAGAGGGAGGGAGGGAAGGTAGGTAGAGAGGGAGGGAAGGAAATACTGCCTAGTGTCAATTTGGCAGGCACATCCTCCTCCACTTTACCCTTTTTTCTCCCTACTGGATAAAAGTCTATTGCTGCAAGACAAAAATCAGTACAGTTAAGAAAGTTCTCTTTACATAACCAGTGATAACTGATCTGCACCTGAGCTTACACACAAAAAAATCATATTGTGGGGTTTTTTTTTTTAAGCTTAGAAATTTGACTCTGCAAAGTTCCCTTATTGCCTACTACATAAAATGTTGGGAGCACTGGCATAACCAAGCCAGTGTAACCTCCCAAGGGGAGAGCACTTGGTAGTCAGTATGGAGGCACAGCCCGCATGACAACCTTGCTTATACCAGCTGCAGCTTATGCTTTAGAATAACCATAGACCTGTCTCAACATCCAACCAAAACCAGGACACAGAGAATCAGAGACTGCCTCCTTAGTATGTTGCTGTCGTGTTCTTGTAAACAATGTCTGTATTTTTACTCTTACCATAAATGCTGCTTCCTTATACAGAATTTAGAATATCCTAACAAAATTGTTATGGTAACAATGGCTTGTGGGTGATTGCTTACGTAAGCACAGATATATAAACGCATGGTTGCTAAATAAAGATTGTCAGATTCTTGCTGAGCTGACCCTTCTGTGCCTCGTTCTTAATTGTGCCTCTCCATCTGGGCTGCCAGGATCCCAGACCCAGACAATAAAACTACCCTTCAAAATAATCCCAGAGACTGGCTACACGTGACTGTCACCCATGTGCTTCAGCAAGTTAGGAACAGCAAGCTCATTCCTGAGATCTGAACTCTCAAGAATAAAGCTTCCTCAACTTGAAACATTCCATGACAAGAACTTGCTTAATTCACCTATATGATCTTTCTTTGTCTCTAAAACAGCCACCCTGAGAGGAAAATACAACCGGTTGAAGAACACAGTTATTTATGGCCAAAGCAACAATGAGGTGTATTCAGACTAAGATGTGAACTGCTCTCACGATAATAGTCTCCCATGGACAGAGCAAGAGCCCCTTGCAAATCTTGTGTCAAAGGGCTTACATAAACAAAAGGGTGAAGCCACATCATACACTTTAGAACAGGCAAGCTACCATCGCAGTATACACTTCCATTAACATCCCAGGGATTACCAGTCATTATTTACAATAAGCAAGCTTTCAGAAAGAAATCAAAACAAGGTTATTAAAGCAGTCCCTCAGTGGGACTCATTTTATGAATGGAAATCCTCAATGTTGACCCAGAAGGTTTTTTTTTTCCTTTATTTTTCATCCTTGATAAAAATCTTAATTGCTATTTTTAATAAAATGTAATGGTAAAATTTAATAATTGTTTTAATATTTTTAGGAAAGAAAATCATTGTGGAAATACTTTCTGATGCTAGAATATTTGCAAATCTAGACTGAAATGGAAACCAACAGATGTTGTCCTACATGGGCTGGGAAAAGTCACATTTGTGCCTGAATTTTTCCATATATTTCAGGCCAGTGTTTTTTTCTTTTGCAGTGAGATGGTTCATAAAAATTTGCTTGTAAAACTTTTGACAATATGTACTATTGTCCATCTAAATTTGAAAGCAACTATACTCACAAAATCCTCAATTTTCCGAGCCATTTATCCTCCAAGGCAGTTTTTTCAGTGAAGCAAATATGTTGAAGTTAATTTTTCACATATTTAAAGATAAAAATGAAGCATATTCATTGAACAACTTCAGCTAATACAATGAGTGTAGGACGCACGGGGTACCTTTTCATGAACAGTTCTGAGGCGGTCTGAAACGTCCAGCATTCGTTAGAGGATTTCCCTCTCGCCTTTTGGAGTTCTTTCCTTGGTTTTGGCTTCCTTCTCAAACCTCAAGTCATTGCAAGAGAATTGTAGCATGTTTAATGGGAAAGACCAGGGGCTCTCTCAAATCTCTTATTTCCCATTGGTCCTATTATCGTTGAGCCAATCACAACGCCAGAGAAAGGGGCTCCCCTGATTGGCCAGTCCTGAGTTATCTGAGTTTCTGGTGCGGAAATTGAGTTAATTTTATAGGAAGTAGATAAATTGAGAAGAGCAGAGTGAGTGGTCTTCAGGGGAGAATCAAAATAGCATTTCTAACGGTTGGTTTAAAAAACAGCGCAACAAGCACTATAGGTGTAGACGCCATCACAGGAGCAGATTCTGGGATTTATCCTCGATGAACACAAACCGGGTGCGGCACTTAAGCAATGATAGGTACCCAAAATTCTGAATTATTTTGTTTGAGGCATTGCTTTCTGAGTAAAAGATCTACTTTATGATTAGGTGTATATCTTAAATGTTGACATTTTAAAATTAAATCACCCGTTTTACACAAATGCTATTTGTTTAAGATAGTTCTGTGAAAAAATGAATAGTATTTTTATAGCTGCACAAAATTTCCAATCTTACCAAATTTGCAAAATAAAATTCCGTGGGCCTACCCGGTGGCGCAGCGGTTATGCGCTGCGCTGTGGAGCTGTTGGCAGCGGCGACGCGTTCCACGCCCGGCCAGGGAGAATTCCACATGGAGCGGCAGACCTCTCCTGCCTCGCCCGCTGCTCCCCTCAGCAGTGTATTTCTGATCTGCCTGTTCTGCTGCCCGCTCTGTCTCTGGTGAACTCTCTCGCTGCCCCACGCCTCTGGCCTGTACCCCAGCTTGTATGTGTAAATTAAAAAAATAATAATAATAAAATAAAATAAAATTCTGTCATTTTTTTGTATATTCTGAAGCTTTATTGGAACTGAGAAAATCATTAAAAACCCATCCCAAAGTAGTTGACATTTTTGGAGAGGTTTTTTTATATTAATCTCTCTTTTTTTTTTTTTTTTTACATACAAGCTGGGGAACAGGCCAGAGGCGTGGGGCGGCGAGAGGGTTCACCAGAGACAGAGCGGGCAGCAGAACAGGCAGATCAGAAATACACTGCTGAGGGGAGCAGCAGGTGAGGCAGGAGAGGTCTGCCACACCATGTGGGATTCTCCCCGGCTGGGCGTCGAACCCCCGGCGCTGCTGCCCACAGTTCCACAGCACAGCGCTCAACCGCTGCGCCACTGGGGAGGCCCTTATTAATCTCTCTTAAAGGATGCTTGGAAACCAATCCTTTAAAATTCTGCTTTGACCATAAATTTTACATAATCCTAAAGATATCAAAATAAACCCTTGTATCAAGGGACTTACCGTACAAAAGGGTCTGCTTTAAAAATTACATAAAAGCACATCTGAAGATTTAGTCTCAAAAGTGAGTGTGCACAAACCAAACCTTTTTGAGTTATACAGGTGTGCTAACAGTTTCAGTTTAGCAACTGAGATTCCCACAAAAGCATGATGTAACTATTACATTAGCTGCAGGCAGGCGACTTGATTCTGCTCACTCTCCCTATTCTTCGTAGGCCCTATCTGGCAGCTATTTAATGCTACCAGGCCAAATGCTTTTTTCACTTCTTCCTGCCAAGTCGTACCATAATTGTCATCGGGATAGGATCATCTGTTTCACATTGCTTTAACTCATCCTGAATGAAAGCACCAGCATGCTTTGCTATTTTATTTCAGCTCTTGTTCTTGAAAAGTAGAAAATATGTGAACACTTCTTTTTACCCCCATTTCAAAATCACAAGACTATGAACAAATGAACCTTGTTCTATGTGATGCTTTGTATTATTTGATTGGAGCAAGAAAGATGTCTAGAACAAAAAGAAGATTTTTAAGAGAGGAGATTGATTGGGGGAGGGAAAGCACAAGTCTCTACTTAGTAACATACAAAAGCTTTCACCTGCAAAACTGTGCTTTCCAATATGGTCACTTTTATCCAAGAGCAGCTATGAAATGTGGCTAACCTGTCATGAAATAAGCTGACAGTATCATAATATATATACAGAATTTCAAAGACAATACAGAAAAAAATTGTAAAATACCTTATTAATAACTTTTATAGTGATTGTTGAAATGATGTTTCAGATGTACAGGATTAAGTTAATTATGTACTTAAAACTAATTCCATATTTTACTTTTTAAATGCAACTACTCAAAATTTTTAAATTCCACATGTGACTTGCATTTGAATCTCACATATTTCTATGATACAGAGCTAGTCCACATACCAAGAAGTGACAGAGGTTAGAGATGAGCTATGCAGAGATATAAAGTCCTATTTAACTCAAATACTATTTTCTCTTTTGAAAGGCTTATTTAGAGGAATATTTGTCTCTCTCATAGAAATTAAGGTAAGGTAGGTACTATTTTTTTATTTTATTTTATTTTATTTTTCAGTAAGATCGCTGTTTGCTTTTTCTTGTTTGGATGTCTATAATCTCTTTCTGGTAACAGAGCCCTACTGTTCCTTGGGGAACTATCTTGCTTTGCTTTTAAAAAAAAGTCCATGTGGTTTGGATGAGGCTGATATGGGCCTAATCGACAAGAATATTTCATTTCCCTGGCCACAATTGTTGACTCAGGGAATTGATAAAAGTTGGGCAACTGTGAATCAGCTCTGGAGATTGGAGTAATTACTGAAAAAGAGGTGTTGCCAGTCTGGGAGGGGCCTACACGCATACCCGATGGCGGGGACCTGGAGTGGAGTGTGGGTGTGCGTGAGTGGTCCCCCCTCAGCCAGAGACTGGGCTTATAAGCAGCAGTAGAAGCCGCAGAAGCAGAAGGAGCAGCGGCAGGGAGCAGAGAACAGTGTGCAGACCGTTAGGAGGGACGCAGCGGACAGCCCAGAGAGAGTGAAGATTCACCCTCCGGCCCCGTTGCCTGCCCTGTACCTGGCTGCCTCTCTACAAGAGACCAGTAAACGCCTAAAAACCCACCGAGGGCTCTAGGACTCTTCCTTTCCTTTTGACCCGTCTGCCCAGATCATGGAGTGAGAACCTGTGATTCTGGTGCCTTCCTGCCGCTACAGCCAGCTTGGCAAGCACATGGGAGATCTGACCTGGGCAGGTTATTTTGCAACCATCCTAGGCCCGGCAGGTTTATCGTCGGTCCAGCTTAAAAGCAAACCTTGCAGCCCTTGGCATCACCCACACAGGTTTCCTAGTAGGATGTAGGGGAAACAGGCTGGCACGGAGACACCAACTTGAGCCCGTTGTGAACCTTTATATGCGCTTTTCTCTGGGTTTTCTCTGGCCTTCTCTGGTCTCTTCCTCTGGCAGTGTTGCTCTTCCTTGCGAGGCCCCTCCCGTGTGAGTAATGCCACCCTAGAACTCTGTGAAGGGGCAGGAAGACCCCAGGAGCAGGTTCGCTATAGAGCTGCGCAGATGGGTCAAAAGGAGGAGTTCTGGAGCCCTCAGTGGCTTTTTTGATTATCTTTTAGTAGAGAGGCAATGAGGTACGGGGCAGGCAATGAACGGGGCCTGAGGGCCGGGGGACCAGGAGGCCTCCCTGGCGAGTGTCACTCTCAGGCTCTCAGGCCTCTCTCAGGGCCTCTACTACTCCCGGAACAGACCTCTGCTCCACGCTCTGTTCCCTGCTCCTGCTGCTTCCGTTGCTCTCCTCTGTGATGCCGCCCTTATAAGCCCAGTCTCTCCAGGCCCAGGTGCACCCACTCTCGCAGGCCCACACCCTACTCCCAGTGCCAACATCAGGCATGCGCGTAGCCTGCAGAGGTCTATCCTTGATGGGAGGGCGGAAAATCCTGATGACCCTTTCGTTTACCCTACACCCTGACCTCTAGGCTCAGGTGTGCACACTTGCACATGTACACACCTGTGCTCAGTGTCTATAGTCAGGCATGTGTGCCCCACACCCACATGCCTTTTACATTAACAAGATCAAGGCTGCAGGTGATAGCCACAGAGGCCAATGGGGTAAAAGCTTGACCAGTTCACTTGCCCTCCAGAAGAGAAACAAGCAAGCAGTGGCAAGAGACAGATTATTTTTCAGTCTCTCATCCATTCTGAGATGTGTCATTTTTCAGAACTGTAATAAAGTCACGGGCCATCTATACACCTACTATTGATTCTGCTTGTTCTCCCCAATATCCTTCCAACTTCCAGTTTTTCACAAGACAGCCCTGCTATATAATTGCTGCCCCATTTTTGTTCCAGGAATTTTTTCTAGACTCCTTCCATCATCCTACTCATATTTGCTTTCTGAGTCTGCTGCCAGCTCTCATCGATATGTGCCCTTTCTCATCTTAGGAATTCTTATATTCCCTGTCTCCTTGGACCTTTGTTCCATTTGTTGTAAGGAAGCATTGTCCCCAAATAGTACCCCAAATTCACCTGGAGGTGAATATTTTGAGACCTTGCAAACCTGAAACTCTTACTCTGTACCTGTCATTGACAGTCTGACAAATTTTAGAAATTCTAGGCTGGAGACCTTTTTAGGTATAATTTGGACATATTGATCCGTTGTCGTCTGTTGAGAAGTCCCATGCTGTTCTGATTCCTACTCATTGTACATGATTTACTTTTCCCCTTCAGACGTTTTTAAAATTTTCCATCATTCTTGAGATCCTGAAACTTCATGACTGTATTAGTATAAAACAACTTAATCTGAAGGCTCCTTTCTCTCAGTTCTGGGAACTTTTGTTATTTCTTTGATAATACCCTTCCCTCTGTTTTCTCTCTTTTCCCTTTCGGGAACTCATATCAGTCAGTTGTAGGACTTCTTGGATAGATCTTGAAATTTTCTAATTTCTTTTCTCTCTGTTTCCATATTTTTAAAAATCATTTGTAGACATTTCCCATATTTTTCTTTTACTTCCATTGCATTTTGCCTAAATTTTATCTGGCACAGGTTTAATTTCCAAGAACTCTTTATTGATTTTTTTCATTATCCTCTTTTCCCATAGCTTCATGTTTCAAATTTTTGTTTGAATGATGCAATATTTTATCTCTTTGATGATGTCAATTTTAATTAATTGGAATTCTCCTTCCTGCATTATCTATGCTTTTCTTTGGATTCTTTTTATCTGTATGATGTGGTCTCAGTCTTTCAAATTGGATGTCTTCCTCAAATGTCTAAGGATACTTAGCAGCCAGTGGATATTATTAATGAGTTCCTTAAACAATTATTGGGTGCTTTGTATACATCGATGGCCTTGTGACTGGTAGGTTTTACCTAAGAGTGCACAAGCAGAAAGTCAGCTTTTCACTGCAGATATTCAAAATGTCAGCATCTGTAAGTCTTTTCTGGAAGACTTGAATTTCTCTCTAGAAGGATCTCTAATTTTATGCTAAAAGATTTGCAGCTGGATATAGGTATTCTACTGGAAAGGTGGGGTAAATTTAGTAAACTTTTACTTAATAATTTATTTCAGTCTACACTTTAGCAAACCTTCCTCTACTATAGGTGTTCTCAAATGCATAATTTCTCCATCTCGATTTCTCTGAAGGATAAATTTCCCATCTCTGGCAGGGGTTGGGATGCATGTGGTGGAGAGGAAGCCTGGAGAAGGCGGGGGTTCTCATAGTTCCTTACACAATCTTTCAACCAGTCCCTGCGCTTTTAGCTCTGCCTCTCATGTCCTCCTTCTGCCTTTCAGTTCTTTTTACTGGGAACAATAGAAAAACAGAGATTGGGGGAGACCAGTGGTATTCAAAACTGCTGCTGAGTTTTATATTTAGATTTCTTTTTCTTTCAAGATTCTGGTTTAGGGCTTAATGACTTTATAAGAATAAGATCAGGTGATTTTACTTATTAAATTCGAAAGCCTATAATAGGATAATATTAGACTGTTCTTTACCTTCCACTGTTGCACAGTGATTATTAATGATAATTTAAATCTTATTATTATAATTTAAATCTTCAAATATTATATAATTTTGACATATTGACTTCTAAGTTAGAAGGTACTAAAGTTGTATAAGCTTTACATGTTAATTCATAGTCCTTTGTGAGGGGAAATCATAGTATAATTTAACTGCTTTGTTCTTTTCTATCATTATTTCACGTCTATTCTCTAAGTGTATTTTAATACAAGCCACTAGCATATTTCACTATTAAAAAAAAACCTTCTCTATGGTAATATTTTTAATAAACTTCTTCAATCCACTGGCTTGCATATGTAAGTTTTATTGTTGAACTTATTTATAATGAACTAATGGTATTGTGTACCATTTTCATGTAAAAATAAATATTTTGTATATGTTGAAGGTGAGGACTAAGCCCTAGCTATTGTCAATAGCATGGAAAAAATTTCAAAGTCATGAATTGTTCATAATCTATTCTTAAGGTATTTTAATAAATAAAGTGACATCCTTTATTCATGTGAGGCATTATGGTTTGTTTTGCATCAGTTTCAACATGCAGGAAGGCCAAATGTTTTCTTGGTTTGAAATATAACCCCTACAAATGCAAACAAGTCATTTCCTCTTGTCTCTGCCTTAACATCAGAGATTTTTTTTTTTAGTTTGGATTTATGAGTTGGGCTTAAAAATAGTGATGAGGATGGCGATGACTATCTTTCCTGTTTCCTTTTAAATTTTTCAATTTCTTGCAAATCAAAACCACTATGAGATACCACCTCACACCTGTGAGGATGGCACACATTAAAAATACAGGCAACAACAAATGCTGGAAAGGATGTGGAGAAAAAGGAACTCTTCTACACTGCTGGTGGGAATGTGAACTGGTCCAGCCACTATGGAAAGCTGTATGGCGATTCCTCAAATTGCTAAACATGGAGCTCCCATA
>PVIJ01006872.1:0-82034 GCA_004024925.1 Scalopus aquaticus
TGGGTTTAATGTGTTTTTTTTTTTTAAATGGAAATTCTTTTTTTTTTTAAGATTTATTTATTTATGCATACAAGCTGGGGTACAGGCCAGAGGCATGGGGCAACGAGAGGGTTCACCAGAGACAGAGTGGGGAGTAGAACAGGCAGATTGATGGAAATACACTGCTGAGGGGAGCAGCTGGCAAGGCAGGAGAGGTCTGCTGCACTATGTGGGAATCTCCCCGGCCTAGCCTAGAACTTGTGTCGCTGCTGCTGACAGCTCCACAGTGCAGCGTTTAAACACTGCGCCACCAGGGAGCCCCTAATGTTTTTGTGGTTGGGTGTTAGGTAATTATTGCTTAATAACAAATTTCCCTAAAATGTGTTCACTTAAAAAAACACACATTTATTATCTCACAGTTTTGGTGGGTCAGCATTATAGACATGGCTTATTTAGATGGTATAATTCAGGGTTTCTCATAAGGCTGCCATTAAGAGTTTATGTGGGTCCACAGGTATCATCTGAAGTCTTGATTGTACACCAGTCCACTTCCAAGCTTATTCACAGTTAATGGATTTCAGGGGTTTTGCTGACTGTTGGTGAAAAAGTCCTCATTTCCTTGTTTCTTGAATCTCTTCACAGCATAACTGGTGTCATCTGAATAGGCATGTGAGAAGAACTACAGAGAGAGTAGAAAGCATATAGAAGTCAAAGTTTTTAGTTTTCTTTCAAAATTCAGTTCATCACATTTGCCATGCAATAATACTCATTAGAAACAGGTAACAGATCCAGTCATGCTCAACTTAAAATTATACAAGGTCATGAATTCCATCCAGTAGACCCATACCATCAGATGTCATTTTAAAGCTGTCTACCACAAATGGGGCACATTCACATTGGGCCTTGGACTTTTAATGAAGCATCTTTTTTATGTTCAGGACTGTTTTTGCCTCCTCAGGGCACACACGTATTCTCAGAGAGTTGGATAACTTACATAACTTTCCTGTCCCTTTCACATATCTGGCTCTGTAAGTATATGCAGTCCCTGTGACACATGCCTTTTGTTAATAGTGACTTTTCTCCCGTGGTCCTATCATCAGTCTTCGAAGAATTATTTTTCTTTTCCAAGCCCAAGTCCCTTAGTGCTAGCCAGAAATGTGTCTGTAGTTCTGGAGTCCAGTTTTACACAAGGCTTGAGTTTTTTCTATTACATCCTTAAATGTTAGACAAATCAGAGGAGCTGGTCAGAATTTAGATAAATCCCTAAGTATCCTATCATCCTAGAAACTTAAAGTGAATCTCCAAGAGACTGACAACACAAGTCAATATAGCAGGTTATCAGTCCATGTGCAAATGAAGACCATGCAATAATTATTATTCATCAGACATATTATCATGGAACAAAGGTTATGGTTTTATTAAATGATCCATGAGTTCACCAACCTAAAATCCAATATTCCCTCAAATTGTTCAAATGGCAATTTTATAAAAATATCACTCTTCTTATTATAATTCATTAAAATCTTTAATCCTTCAATACTATTATAGCTTCTAGGATGAGGTATTAACTAAATAAGACATATGGACTTTCATTATCTGGCACCTGCATACCTCAATACTCAAATATAGTTGCTTCTCCATGAGCATTTGTCCCTCCAGTCTTCCTGAGCCACATAGAGAGAAGATACCTAAGCTTCGGTGCCTTTGAACTAACTTAATAGCTTTCTGTTCTATTATTTCATTCACTTCTAGTCAGCCATCCTTCCAAACCCAGTTCAAGTGCACCATGTTTTAGAGAGCCTTCCTTGATTTTTTGCTGTGAGGAGCCAGACTTCCTTTAAAGATATAACTACACTCAGCTGCAAACTATGCAGCTAGCTGACAGCTTCCAGCTGTTAACTCCTTGGGACTCCAGCTCAGCTTTTGAGCTAACATCATTTTCTAGGACCTGGGTAGTTCCAGTCAATGAATGACTGTGGCAGATTTACAAGGTTCTATCCTTTTATCTGAAGTAGGACTCCTCAGAAGGGAAATCTTTACTCAAACCCCATGTTGGATGAGACGTTGTTAGTTCTACATCTTGGTCTGGGGCACCTCCTCAAATTCCTGATTCTTCCTTCTGTTGCTGTTCGGAGGTGATAGCTCCCAATGAAACTCATCTCCTCTAACTGCACTATTTGCTTTCCAAAGGAAAAGGCTGTCATATACACTGAGTAGTCAGTGCTTCTCTTCTGCCACACACCATGCAAACATTATCCATCGCATGTATCACTTCTCTTTGTATCATAATAGAAAATAAAAATGTGTATGTGCTTGCATGTATACATAAATACGTGTGTATTATGTGTAAATGTGTGTGATTTCTGTCTCATTATACTATCATGTTCTTGAGAGCAAAGAGTACATTTTATTGATTTTTATTTCCACAGAGCTTCCTGCAACTGGTATATGCAAATATACAAATGTGGTATATGCAAATATTCAGCAATGGCTTGAGTAACAAAATTGGCCACAGGCCAGTCTCTTGCACCACATTTTCTTCATTGCTTTTATCATCTACTGCTTCATCTCCTTCCCACTCATTTTTATTTATTACAACCACTCACACTCTTGTAACTAGATTCCAAGGTTTTCCCTTCCATTACTCTCTTGGCGAGATTTAACACTTTGTGGTCTGCTTACGTATTAGTGCATGTTTTTTGTCACCAGTATCATGTGGCTGCTCACGTATTAATATGTGTTCATCTAGTCTCCGGTTTTTCACGCCACGGTGGATTTATTTGGAACTATTAGGAGCTATTTCTTTGATTGTACTCAGTCCAGAAGCTTTACACATTGTTTTGGTGAAAGTGTAAGGTGTTTTATGAGAGATATTACAGTTTTTTTAATATCCAGTAGTTCAGAAGTTATGGTTGTTTTATTGAATGCTTATATCATTCATGTGGTGGCACAGAAAATGGCCAGCCCAAGGGCTGGTAAATTTAAAGGGCACCGGCACACGAAGTGTTAAGATAAAACTCATAATTTTGTGATTGTGAGAAAAACAATGTCTATTATTAATTTATTTTATAAAAAAAATGTATAAGCTCGAGGTCAAATGATGTAGTCAGTTTACTGACCTCCAGAGTTTGTAATGGTTTTGTAGATTAAACAATTAAAAATTATTTCTGAAAGTGAGTATCCTTCCTTTGAATTATATTGCTGCATGACAAATTCCCTTAAATGGAGCACCTGTAACAATAATTATTACCTCATGGTTCTATGGGTCAGGAATTTAGGCATAACATACCTATGTCCTCTGATTCCAGGTCCCTCACAGGATCCAGTTCAGGAATCTGTGACTGGGTGTGTTGTCACTTCAAGTCTCTATTAGGGAAGGAAACACTTTCAAGATTATGGTCATGGATGTTGTCAAGATTTAGTTATGTCACCGTGGGTCACTCCTTAAAGTACCTGGGAACATGGTGGTTGACTTCATCAGATTAAGCAAGTGTGATGATTTAGTGGGATTACAAGTAAGATGAAAATCATGGTCTTTTGTGACCTAATCTCAGAAGTGGCATTGCTTCATGCCATATTCATTCATTCATATTCTGTTCATTAGAAGTGAACTCTTAGGTCCAGAATACGGTCCAGTTGGGGAGCAAGGGTGGTGTGTGTATCTTGCACAATGGTGTTAATACTGGGAAGAGGGTAGTCCCTGAGCAAACTTTGTGAAGACTCCTTGATTTCTGTTTTCAACATCTCTATGATAAGATTTCATCTTAAATAGGAAGCATTATTGAAAACTTAATTTGTTCAAGCACACTTCATAAATTGAAATCTTCACCCTATTTAACACACAAGTTATCCTATAAAAATTTATTTCCTTTACTCATTTAAAGTACACTTTTAAGCACCTACTTGCACCTGAAATTGTACTAGATATTGGAAATTCCATAATGAATGAGGACTCAGACACATTTTTAAAATCACCAATTTTTATGTATAATTATAATTAGTTTCATTTTATAACAGAGGTAACCTTTTAAAACTTAATCCTGTAACAGTGTTTTTATAGAAAAATAATTAGTGTTTGGCATAAAGCATACTTCAAGAATTATGTTATCAGTTAGTTATGTGTATGGGTTTTTAGTACATGGCAGGATAAATACCTTGTTTGAATGCATTATTGCGCCTAATTTTGTTGTTCCTATTAATGTTTTGTTTATACCATAAAACTGACTGCAATGATTTAGTTTCCTTTTTATAATAATGTGTGAACCCAGACATTTATAGCAGGAACACTAAAATGAACTAGAGTAGTATATATTCACAACAGTTGCAGCTCTCTTTCTCTCACACTCTTAATACTACTGATTGATTGTACATTAGTTTGTATTATACTTAGTTGTATTCCTTTGCAAATTGCTTTTCCCTTTTACTCCAAAACATATCATAAATTAATTGTAAAATTACTAAGCCCAGAGTTATAGGATGGAATGGAAAACAACTGCTTTAAGACAAACCAAAATGATACATGTGGTCCTTACAAATGTATCTACTAGATAGTGTCTCATTAAAACAAATACAGCTTGATTTGAAACAAAGTTTTATGGGGCTGACTTTCAGAATCATTTTTCCTCTAACAGTAGAAAGATTAGAGTGTAGAAAGTAAAGAATATAACATGTGAGAAACCAACAGCATGAAATAATAATAACAGTTTGAGATTCTAAGTATAAACAAAACTGCTAATAATTGATTCCTAGATGAGATAATTAAAAAGTAAGACTAATATCAGATTTGCATAGGGATAGCCGTATACTTGTTGTCTATCTCTTTTCCTCCTACACATTAATACAATTTAAAAACTAGTAATTGAATGTATTGGTTAAGATATTAGAAATGTTTAATTATTTAACTTTATATTAAGAATTGTTTTTTACATATTTGGAAATAGCATTGTGGCCAATGATATGTAAAATATCAATTTGTGGAATGAAAGAAATAGCTAGTGTGTTAAATATTTGCTCTGCTGTTTCCAACTCTCAATGTGGAGCTTTGGAGTTACAATTACACCTGGGGGACAAGGAGAGAGTTTACCAGGGTTTAGCAAGTAAAAGATGTCAACTCTATTGTCCCTCTGAGATGAGAGAGGAAAAATGAAACAGAATTCAGGCATGAGACTGAAAATAATTTTAAATGGACTTATTTTGATAGAATCAGTTTATTTCTTTTGTCCTAGAGTACACAAAATTACTACTTTGTGGCAAGGACAGTGGGATGCAATTTCGTCTATAACTGGCTATTTTGCACTCTCTGGAGACATTTGTAATCGCTAAAATTAGAGAGGTGTTACTGGTGTCTAGTAGAGGCCAGGGATGTTGCTAGCCACGCTACAGTGCACAGAAGAACACCCCACAACAAAGGATCATTCAGCTGCAAATGTTGATAGTCTAAGGTTTTTGAAACCCCAGTTAGACATAGAGTAGACACTGAGAGAAAAGCCTTAGGTAGGCAGAGCAGAGAAAATGGTAATTGTGTCCCCTCCTCAAATACAACTTAAGAAAATGAAGAAGAAACAAAAAAGTATTCCTTGCAAGATCAGAGCAGATTTAAGCGAAGACAAGATTGGAGTCTTGCTTTCCAAATTCAGCACTGGAAAGACAGTCTGCAAATATAGCATGGGAAACATCGATGGTGACTTCTAAGCATGAGAGGTGCTCAAATAACACCCTTAATATCCCACAAGTCTCCGTGGTGGTGCAAGGCGTTAAGTTTCAGCACTATGAAGCACTCCACAGCCACTGCAGCACAAACTGGATCCCCTGCCAGGGAGCTTCCCACATGGCGCAGCAGACCTCTCCTGTTTCGCCCACTGCTTCCCTCAGCAGTGTATTTCAGTCAGTCCTCCTGCTCCTCTCTCCACTCTGTCTCTGGTGAATCCTCTCAACCCCCCACCTCTGGCCTACACCCATCTCTTGTATGCAGAAATAAATAAATCTTAAAAATGTTTATCCCACAAGTGTGAGGGTGGCATGGAGAGGTGTACAAGTTTCCCCAAACCAAGAGTGAACTATAGAGGTTGGTTGGGAGAATTAGCCACGTTGTCACTCTAAGGAAAAGGGGCTTACCTCAGATGGTGCACATGCCCTGCCCAGGAGAGTGGGGAGCAGGCTGTATGTTCACAAAAGGTAGCACATGGCTCATCCAGCATATAGAAGTGTCAGCACATAGGCCAGCCTAGGCCATCTCTGGAGTCTACTGAGATGGGCTGTGTAATTACTAGCACTATGTTACTCAACTAAAAATCTGGGGGAATGAGCCCCCTTCTTCCCTCACCAATACCACGCACAGTCTGTGTTAAAAACAACTGCTAGAACCTGGCATGCAAGGTCCCAGTCCTCTGAATTTAAAAGTAACATTGAAGGGAGAAAAGGGGGAAGACACTTTAAGAGGCCAACAATGACATGGAGATCAGCCTCCCAGTGTTACTGAAGTGACCCTTAATTGATAAGTTCTTCTGAAGGGGCCTGAAAAAGTATGCAATAGAACTAAATTTTCCTGTAGGCTTATATGTAAGTCATTGGAAAGACACTCAAAAATAACTCAAGAAAATTTCCATGTTTTACACCTCTGTTATATGTGCTATTGTAAATGTGAAATATACCTGTTATAGCACTTCTGGGGCTTTTTATTTCTTGACACTGAATAGCAAACTGTGAGAGACAGGACTTTCCATATAACTGATCATTACCTTCCCTTCTCTTTATGGTTTCATTCTTAGAAGCTGTGTTTCCTAATGGTATGGAGGACATCCGCCGATGGTTTATATTTTGGCATCACCCACCCCTTTTCATCCCATTAATTCTTATTCTTCTTGTGTCCATTTAAATATTCCTTCCACCTGGACACTTTCCCCTGACTACTATAGTAAAAGGCCCTTAAATACATTTTCATAGTACTTTACTCTTTATTTACTCTTTATTCTTTATAAAATTGTTTATATGCTTTGAAGACAAGTTCAGCTTATGGTTTATCATGGACTATCCAGTGTCTATCACAGTGCATAACACATTTCAGACATCAGCATATATAGGTTTATTCAAGTAATTAGATCTTTTAAAATCTGACATCAAATTGAGGTTTTAGCACATAATTATACCACTTATAAATCCACCCCCATTTTCTACATTCAAAAGCCTTATTCTGTCACACATATAGTATCCTTTATGAAATTTATTTGTGTTTGAGAGTCAGCTTTGAAACATTTGAGAGTCAGCTTTGTAGTTTCCTTGTTCCTGGATAACATAAAACCATGGCGTATAGAACTGTGACATGTAATAGCTATGTATGTAATTAGGTACTTGGGTTGCAAGCTCTCCAAAACAAGATAGTGCACTGTTTCATAGAACTAAACACACATAGCCAACACTCAACTAGTTTCCCCTTAGAAGAGGGAGAAAATACTATGGGTTTTAGAGACTGACCCAACTGAAATAGTGTTAGCATACTCATTGCCTACCAAGTTTGTGATCTTGGAAATAAAACCTATTTGTGTGTCTCAGTATACCAAAGTGTTCATAAAATAACATATTTACAGTTTTCTGATTATTGATGTGTTTGCACATATGTGTATGAGTTTTTGTATGTTACTGTGAGGTCCTGGTACACACTAAATAATGTTCTAATTTCTCCCCATAAAAATGTTGTGTCTTTAATTCACAATTCCAAACCTGAGGAGAGCGGTAAATCTGTTGCTTTACTAACACCTTTAATAACCTGAAAGAGCCCTATTGTCATTTATTATTGCTTTTTATTTTTAATTTTCAAGCACATTGTGGGTGAGAATAATCCAAGGACACTTTCTATTCTGAAAGCCAGGATGTGTTATGTAACACTTACTGGATTTTAGTGATTAATTTCTAAGCTTGTTCCATCACCAAAACTTAATATTTAAGGTATGTTTTAAAAAATAAGAAATTCCTCTTTTTTAGACAAAATTCGCTAAAAAGGGTAAAAAAAAACCCACTTTTTATCTCTTTTGATATGCTAAAGTAAGGGAACCAAAGTCTATAGAATGCCAATATCTCAGTTTCTTGCTTTGCTTAAAAAATCAGTGACACGTGGTTAACAGAATGGAAGTCCTGCCATCAAGTCATATCCTGATAGAACTGATGACTAAAAATGTAGTGTCTGACTTTTAATCTTATAACACTGAACTGGAGTGTTAAAAATAATTATGCATGGTTCTGAAATCAGTTATTAAACCAAAAAACCCTTAGGACACAAATTTAATGTTCATTTTATGATTAAATGTTTTGATTATATTTCCAGAACCTTCTGAATAAAGTCCCACCTTTATAGGTTATACAGTTTCATGTGATCTGCCCTTTCTCTGCCTTCTCATCTCCTCCCTGATGTTCATCCTATTTTATATCGCACTGCAGTCATGTAGAGATATGTGTGATTCTCAAATAAACTTTGCTGCTTTTACCCTGTCATGACCTAACTTTGCTAAGCAAAGTTTATCACTCCCACCTACTATACTTTTCACTACAATTTATTTATTCAACAAACATTTATTGAGTGTCTTCAATGTCCCAGTTGTATCTGGAGGTTCCTGGACAATAGATCACTAAAGGCATAACCTCTTTTCTCACAGAGTCTGATGTCTTATAAAAGGAGATCTACGTATGAATAAATGCTCTAAGAAGGCATGGTGGGTGCAATAGAGGTGGATAATGTATGCAGTTGAAGGCATGAGAAATTTCTGAGGTGTGAACAGGGGTTTGGAAAGGGATATAAAAAGGTAATAATCATGAAGTTGAGTTTTAGAGATTAGAAAGCTGAAAGAGCTGTGAAAGAAAAGATAGAGTTATGAAATTTTCTGTGTGTCAGGAAAATTTGGAGGTACTAAAAACACAAGGGGAGAGCATTGTATAGTTATTTGGTTATGTCTGGAGTCAAAGATCTGAATCTGTAACTGCATGTGCCTGGTGTACACACAAACTCCTAATTTTCCTCATCTGTAAGGTGACTAACCATCATCCACAGTGTCGGGAAAGTTGATTGAGAGCCTATAAAGCTCAAAGGACCCAAAACTTAAGTGACCCTAAAAATTTAAGTTTTATTAGCATAATAGCAAATCTGCTTCTGAAGCATGGTGGGCTGAGGACTTGCTGAATAAAGGGACAGAAAACACTGGGGATTATGGTTTGAGTATTGAGATGAATTCTGGCGCCTTTGATAAAGAATTTAGAGCATGGTGATGCACTTTCTCGACTGTCTGGCTTTTTAATTTACGTCTGAATTCTTGGAGCATAGAGATTGTATCCTACCTGGTATATCTTTTGAATGAATGAACAGATGTTACAAAATAAAAAGCTTAAACTGAAATGTACATATACATTTACATTTTAAAGGAGTGCCCCTATAGTTTGTGACAGCATTATAAAACTTAAAATATTAGAGTAACTTTACTTACTGTGAAAAATCGTTTCTGTGATGGTCATAGCCTGCTACAATTGCAGTGAATCTGTCTTACTTTTTATTACAGAGATTTTCCTTGTGCTTTGGAGAAAAGCACTGAACTTTTTTAAACAATCATTTAATCCATAGAAAGTTATGGTCAGAAAACAGTTGGTCATTTTGAGTTTAAAAAGACAGCTTTCTTTTGAAATACATATAATGTCATTATAGTATGCAAAATAAATCACAAAAGTTTCATTTTTGGCATCATAGCTTAGTTTTGAGTTAATTATAATCTCTACATTTTCCTTAGTTGTCTTGGTAATACATTAATTCCAAGTTTTACTCTGGACCAAGTTCCAATATATTATTTTTTTTAGGGATTTATTTATTTATGCATACAAGCTGGGGTGCAGGCCAGAGGTGTGGGGCATTGAGAGGGTTCACCAGAGGCAGAGTGGGGAACAGAACAGGCAGACTGACTAAAATATACTGCTGGAGGGATCAGCGGGCGAGGCAGAGTGTCAAACTCACATCGCCACTGCCGACAGCTCCACAGCAGGGCGCCTAACCACTGTGCTACCAGGGAGGCCCTCCAATATATTATTTTAAAAATAGAAACAATCTATCAGTCTATTCTAATAAATTTATTACAATAAAAATAAATTTAATCTATCAAAGATGCCACTACCTACCCACAAAATATTTTACCAAGAAAATTTTATTTGAATTAATGATTCAAGAACATTATAGCATGAAAAGTTAATTCCATGTTAGTAATTACTTTATAGAATATATCCAGATAAGTTCTTGCAAGTCTTAAAAGATAGTATAAGGGATGCAGTGGGACAGTAGAATGGTATTTTGATTAACATCTTTTTAAACAAAATTCAAATGTGGGAAATAAACTCTGACCATACATTTTGATCAAAGCCATTTTCAGTGTTTAGATATATCGTTGTTGGCTTTCACCAAAAATAACAGAATCATTTTGGTCATGATCCTGCATGTCTATTTGTGTCCAGATGCATATAGAGAAAGAGAGCAGGGGAGTCCCAATGTCAGATCACTATGATCAAGTCGGAATCTTCTGTGAACACCACTTCCATGTCCCTAAAATCAAATGGCGCACCGTCAGTATGATTGCTTTATGATATTGAAGAGGATAAAATAACTGAAATGCCAACAAACTCTCCAATATATAGATCCAATTGATTACATCCAAGATCAAATGAAATACCTAAGAATTAAGTAATTAAAAGGGTGTCATATTTATTCTTACTTTTATATCAATTTATTTAAAATCTGAGATACACTCAACATGCTTGAGATTGACAAGTCATTCTTTAAGGATGAATTTCCATTTCAAAATGACCCTAAAATCAATTTGATAGTGTATTGATGAATAATGTGCCAAATCAAACTAATTGATACTATTTTTGGTGAAAAACAAGATGTGACTAAAGATATGGCTCTGATCTTATTTCTGTGCCCAGGAGTATAGGTAGGACAATTTTTAAATGGTTTGAATGATGACAGACCCGTGTAAAATATGCAGTATTTTCCAAGTATATTATTTGAAGGGGACATCAAGTTTTTGTATGTATAAACTCATCATTTAGAAGTGTCTATTATAATCTGTCCTTTTTCTTTATAATCCTGATTCATTTAACTTACATAATACACTCATTACATTATAAATGCCAAAAAAACAATACTGACATTATATTCTGTGAAGTATTTACTGTATATTATCTTGAGACCAGAATAACCTGATTTCATTCCAATTAGCAATTAAATAATTGAATTCTAATTATGTGAAATGAGCTCTAGATACTAGGAAATTGCACAAGCAATGTATAATTTATCCACACCAATTAGGGTTACATGATTATACTATGAACTTCACACAAATCCTTTTCCACTAAGAAGTTAAACTAGAGAACATTGAAGAGTAACCCAGATGATCCTTGATAGAGAATTAGAGACCTACAGTAAAACTTAAAAAGAAAAAGAACATAGCTCAGTGTTCAAATAAAACACTTCAAAGTTAAAAACTTTTAATTACTCAGAGGCAGAGATTTAATGCAATAAATAGAAATAGGAATTTAACTTCAGAAGCTGTACTAGTGTGTTATATTTCTTGGTGTAGCAGATTAAAAATGAAGTGTGAGTGGCATTCTACACTGATAATTGGAACCATTTCTACTCTTTTGTTATATCTTGCCAAGCAATCACTGGAGTGCGTTTTTAAAAATTCCAGCCCCTCATTAAACACAAAATTCAAAGATCTGCATAGGATTTTTTTTTTGTCTGTAATTAATTATAACTGAATTATTCTGAATAAATTGCATGCTAGCTTCCTTTACCTCATGGCCCACATATTTTAATAATTTGGTTACTCAAAGAAACGTAGAACCTCTGACTATAATTATTGAGGTATACCTAAAAGTTTTTTTTTCCTGTTGCATAGAAATTTTTGCCTGTAATTTATTTTGCCTTCATGACCAATTTACACTGATTTGGAGCAATGTAAGAATTTGTATTGATGAAGAAACAAAATATTTAGCTAAAAATAAAAATATTGAGTAACTTTTATTTACCTGGGATTTTGTTTACATATTAACAAGTATCCATTTTCCCTGAAACATCATATGATTGTTAAATTTTTGTCCTCTGAAAATAGGTTCACAGAGCAATTTATGCCTCACAAAACAATTTTGCCTCACAACTTCTAAGCTTAGAATAAAATGTTCTATTTTTTCAGATTTTATTTATCTATTTATTTTTATTAAGGTCACATTGGTTTACAATTTGCATATGATTTTGAGGTATAGGACCACACCTTCAGGTTACCAAACCACACCACCACCAAGGCACTGAAAGTCCCCCACCACAGTCCATTGCACCCTTTCCTCAGTCCGCTTTCCCTATAATCCTGGGATTCAAGTAGCCTCAATTTTATAGTTAGATTTCCAGGTTTTTTATTTGTTTTTGTTTTTTAAAAAGCAACTTTGTTTTGTTTCTCTATATTCCACATTTAAATGACATCATCCAGTGTTTATCTTCCTGCTTCTGATTATTTGACTTAGCATAATTCCTCCAGTTCCATTCATGCTGTCACAAATGGCAAAAGTTTTTCATTTTTATGAGTAAGTGTCATTCTACAGTGTGTGTGTGCATCACATGTTCCTAATCTACTCATCTGTCTTTGGACAGTTAGGTTATTTCCTTAATTTGGCTATTGTAAATAGTGCTGCACTGAACATAGACGTGCATATATGCCTTTGTATTCATGTTTTTGTATTCTTCAATTAGATACCTAGGAATGGAATTACTTGTTAATATGCTAGATGTATTTATAGCACTTTGAGAAAAATCCATTCTGTTTTACATAGAGGCTGGGCCAACTACATTTCACCAACACTGAGAGCCCAGGAATAAACCCACACCTATATGGATGGTTAATTTCCAACAAAGGAGCCAGTGGCATACATTGGAGAAATGAAATCTTCAATAAATGGTGTTGGTAAAACTGGACAGTCACATACAAAAAATAAAACTAGACCACTTCACACTATCACCAAAATTAATTCAAAATGGATAAGTGACTTGGGTATAAGATCTGAAATCATAGAGTACATAGAAGAAAACAAAGGCAAACATTTCACAATAGTCTTCAGTGATGTTTTTGTAGATTCATCTCCAACAGCCTGAAAAACAAAAGAGAATATAAACAATTGAGGCTAAATCAAACTAAAAAGCCTCTGTACATTAAGAGAAACTATCACTAAAACAAAAAATACTCTGGGCCTCCCTGGTGGCACAAGGGGTTAAAGCCTCAGCGCTATCAAGCTGTCACCAGACACTGTGACCTGAGTTCAAACCTTGGCCAGGGAGCTAACCCATACGGCACAGCAGACCTCTCCTGTCTCACACGCTGCTCCCCTCAGCAATGTATTTTAGTAGATCTGCCTATTCTGCTCCCCACTCTGTCCTCTAACCCCCTGCACCTCTGGCCTACACCCCAGTTCTTGTATGCATAAATAAATAAAAATAAATATTTTTTTTAGAAAAGACATCCTATTAAATGTGAGGAAATATTTGCATTCTACATAACTGACAAGATCTACATGAAACTCATACAACTAAAAAAAAAAAAAAAAGACAAAAGCAAAGACCCCAACTGCAAATGGACAGATGAGCTAAATAAGCATTACTCAGAAGAAGACTCACAGACAACCAACAGGCACATGAAAAAATGATCATCATCTTTTATCAAGATACTGAAAATCAGGGCCTCCCCGGTGGCGCAACAGTTGAGCTCTGTGCTGTGGGGCTGTCGGCAGCAGCGACGCAAGTTCGACGCCCAGCCGGGGAGAGTCCCACATGGTGGGGCAGACCTCTCCTGCCTCGCCCCTGCTCCCCTCAGCAGTGTACCTCTCATCTACCTGTTCTGCTCCCCACTCTGTCTCTGGTGAACCCTCTCGCCACCCCACGCCTCTGGCCTGTACCCCAGCTTGTATGTAAAAAAAAAAAAAAAAAAAAACTTAAAAAGATACTGAAAATCAAAATGCAATGAGTTACCACCCCATACCCTTGAGAATGGCCCATATCAAAAAGACCAAAAGCAACAAGTGTTGGTGAGGCTGTGCAGGTAAAGGAACCCTCTTATATTGTTGTTGGAAATGTAGTCAAAATATTCCAATGCAAGTGTGACGAGTCTGTAATTTATGTTATCTGCTAAAACAATTATTACAAAAATTGCCATAGATATTTTTAGATTTCAGTTAGATTTCATAAATTTCATTTTTTTAAAGATTTATTTATTTGTACATACAAGCTGGGGTACAGGTCAGAGGCGTGGGGCGATGAGAGGGTTCACCAGAGACAGAGTGGGGAGCAGAACAGGCAGATCAATGGAAACACACTGCTGAGGGGAGCAGTGGGCAAGGCAGGAGAGGTCTGCCACGCCATGTGGGAATCTCCCTGGCCGGGCCTGGAACCCGCATCACCGCTGCCGACAGCTCCACAGCGCGGTGCCCAACCACTGTGCCACCAGGGAGGCCCATAAATTTCATTTTTTATTGAGCTATTTATTTAAAAAAAATGCTCGTTTGCACTATTGGGGAAGCAAATAACCACATGCCTACCCATACTTCCCAACCCCAACACACACAGAGTTCCCAAATTTCATTTAGAAAGTTCTCTTTTTTAAATTTAACTTTAAAGAAAAGTCAACAATGCTCTACCAGTATTGGGACAAATTAGTGTACAGTACATCAGGGACCTGGAGAAACATGTAGCCCAGTGCCTCATCAGCTCACTCTCTTATTATTCTCTTTCCAACAGTGGGGGCTGCTGTACCCCAGGAAGCATGACAAATGTATACCTGCCAGATGTTAGCTTCTTTTCTACTTCCTATAAATTATCTTTCAATCTGCTCTAGTTCTCATTTGTTTGTCAATTATAACTCTTACTTTAAATATGTATATTCTATTACTGTTCTTTGGAAACTTTTCAAAGTTTATTTTTAATTTATAACTTTAAAATAAGCAGTTCTATATCAAGAGATTTTCAGAATGTCCCCTTTTTATTAATTGAACAAAACTGTACTTGAATGGTTTGAGTTGTATAAAATTAACAGAGCAAAATCAGGGTTACAATGCCTAAATTTTGTAAAACATTTTGTGGAGTCTAGGGCACTCCAGATGTTATGTTTCCATGTAAAGGATTTCTTTTTTCACTAATAAAAAGAACTGGAGAGTATTTATAAACCTAATGCTGAAAGGCAGAATAAATCCTTAAATCCTCCCCAACTTATTACTGTTGAGAAAATAGCTTATGAAAGACTTACAGTCTTGTTTCTGAAACACAAATCAATTCTCCCTAATGTATTGTTTTATTCATATTGTGAAATTTTAGTATCAAAATGTCAAGTAAAGGGAAGCATAGTATTTCTTCAAAAGTGAGCACACAAGGGGGTGTACAAGTTTTTGTTAAAGTATCAGTGGCAAAATTCTTCCTTCTTAACAGACTGATTAAAAATTATATATTTAAAAATAAAAGTGTGTCTAAACATGCACTCACAAAATTTTAAAAATAATAATGGCTGACTCATAATGGAGGTATCTATAACTATACCTTTATTATTTTTGTATCTATATCTCAATCAAATCTTCTGTCCCTGTACATTTTCACTTATTTGATTTTTCTTTTTTAATCAAATTATTTAATTATTTTCTCTAATTTAAATAATTCATTTATTTATTTAATGAAAAGGAATGGAGAATGTTGTAAAGAGCCTTCCTATAGTTATTATGTAGATTCAATAATCGATGAATTTTGCCATTTGAATTTTTGCCATTCTTGTTTCATCTGAACCATCACCTTTTTATTTCTGAAGAATTATTTCTATTTTAAAATAAAAAACAAATTCCAGATTTCATTTGGATTTGTTTATGTATATTTTACTCTCTGTATTAATTGAGGAATATACCTCTGATAAAGGTGGAAATTATCAAGCCTAAACAAGCCCAGTTTTAATGTAAGAATCATATAATCAGTCATTAATTATATCATTGTTTTTCCATTAAATTTATGTCATACTAGGGAAATGTAACTTAAACTTAAAATTAGATGCTATATATAATTGTTAGGATGACAAACACAGATGTATTACTTTGCTGGTATAAACATTAAAAAAAATCAGTTTCTCTTTAGAAGGCATTCTGGGTAGATACAGTAAAATTAAAAAATGCTCATAACATGTTATTGAAAAATTTCAAAACTGGAACTATAACTTATAGACATAATCTATATAAAGAATGCTTATTGCTCATTACCCACAGTGCCCGATAATCAAAGATCCACTGGATGTTTAATATTGGCGATTGCTGAATAAATTGTGGTATTGGACTACAATATAAATTTGGAATATGTTAAATATTGTTGACCAAGAATAATTTCCAGGAGATAAGGTAAAGTAAGTATAAAAAGGAAGATTTATAAAGGTAGGAATTAAATTCCAATTTTTAAAACAAACTACACCCATACACATACACACCCACAAACACTTTTTATATAGGACTGAATGTATAAAAGAAAGGGAAAATATGGAGGTAAGTATAGGGATAACAGTTTCAGTGCCGTGTAAGGACTCAAAAGGGGTAAGGAGGAATCATTTTCTAATTAATACAGTATAGATATATTTTTATTTATGAGAACATATATTTTTTGTGGATGAATAAACAAATCTTTGAAAGAAAAGCTATCAAAATTATAATAATTTCAGGGTACTGGGCTTCTAGTAGTTCTTGTCTTCCTCAGTTAAAATTTTCTGCGTGGTCTGATTTGTTATAATGGAGATGCACTAATTACTGAATTGCCTAAGGACAAATGAAAGAAAAAGAAGGAAGAGTTTGGAAGTCTTGCCTGGCAACATTGGTTGCCCATTTGTGGTTCAAAGTCATGCTGCAACTTGCTATTATTCTATGCATTGTGTGATTGCTTCAATCAACATTTAGTTCAATGTATGTGGGTACAAAAATATTAAATGTGTTTAACACGGGTTCTGAGGTCTTGTCAGACACATATAACAGGAGAGAAATATAAAGGAGTTAAGACATTTGCAAGAGAGTGATTTTAATAACACACATGAAAAATCTCGTGGTTAAAGGAGAAATTCTCAATGAAAGATAATTTATACTAAAAGAGAAATACCAATAGTATGGAAATTTTGATAAGATCAAATATTAGTTGATGTGAATTCTAGAGTGAGTTGGATGAATGAAAGGGAATGTTAGAAATCTGAAAACACCTATCAGTTGAATATACTTAATATTCTGAAAAACAATGAGGTGAAAATTGTAGAATTGTTAGCATTTATGAAAATTGAAATCATGTTATCATCAAAAGTTATATTTATTTAGTACTATGGCCCCAGAATACATATTTATATGAATAGAGTATGTGTGTATATAATATTAACTTATTGAAATTCTGTAATTTTATTTACTATGCATATATAGTATACATATAATTATACATATAATGGCACAATTACAATAATAAGTTAATCTTCAGAATGGGATATTTTAACATATTGAAACATAAAACTCGAAAACACTTGTAACTGTGCAATGAATTTGAAAACTTATGAATAAGAGCTTTCCAGGAAACAATGTGAGAATTATATTTTACAAAATAAAAATCATGATTTGAGTCACATTTTAATATAAAAGAATTAAACTCGGGGTAATCGTATGACGATTATGTGATTAAATATACTGAATTTATCGTTTATATAAATGTGTAATGGTATGACATTAAATATATCACTGTATTGAGTTATAATTACAATTATTGATTTTATATACAAGGTAAATAAAGTCAGGACCTCCCTGGTGGCGCAGCGGTTGAGCGCTGCACTGTGGAGCTCATGCGCATGATGTCGGCAGCGCATGATTCGAGTTCGACGCCCAGCCCAGGAGAATCCCACATGGTGCGGCAGACCTTTCCTGCCTCACCCGCTGCTCCCCTCGGCAGTGTATTTCTGATCTGCCTGTTCTGCTCCCCACTCTGTCTCTGGTGAACCCTCTCGCTGCCCCACGCCTCTGGCCTGTACCCCAGCTTGTATGTATAAATAAATAACTCTAAAAAAAAAGGTAAATAAAGTCAAACTTATTTTAAATTTTAATTAATTATCAAACAAAAAGTAAAATTTATATCTTTATGACATATTTGTGACTTAAAAAGACTGATTCATATACCAGTGGAGGAATGTCTTGTAGAAACAGGGGTCAGTAGCAAAATGACATCCCTATTTTCAGTATTTTTAGTTTTTCTATATATAAACGTCTAAGGATATTGTTAGCGTAAATATTTAAGTGAAAGTAGAAGGAATCTTAATATGAAGATGTTGATCATCTTTAAAATTCCTTGTTAAGTTTTTGCCAAAATAGAGTAATAGAACACCAAAATTATTTTTAATGCTCTATTAATAACCAACTTAAATGGGGCCATTGATTTTGTTGAAAGCAAAGAAATAGAAACTACAGCAATTACATAAGAATTTGTTAGCTAATTAATAACATTATTAACATCAGGAAGTAGCCCAAAAATATTTACAAAGACTTATGCTTTATTATATCTGTCATTTAGGGCTTAATCCAACTTTTGGGGGTACTGAAACTCCTATAAAATTGGGATTATATTTTTATATGATTTATATATATAATTTCTTTCACATGGTATAGAGATTCTATAGATTCTAAGCAGGAAATTCAAAAGTAAGTGCAGTTTCTCAATATAGACATATTACATTAGTACTATATTAATACTATTTTACTATATTAACCTTGATTCTTTTGTCTTCCATTACTTTTGGTCCTCACTCAAATGAATAAAAACTAGGAAAGAAAGATGAGAATATATATCATATATCTGTTCTCTCTGCATGATTCCACTACTCTAATTTTGATCACTTTTAATTATCCTCCCAACTCTCTAGAAAATGTACGAAGGTTCTGACTAACTTTAATGTGTTTTTCAGCAGAAAAAAATCTAAAATGTTTAGGATTTCTAAAAAGACACTACCGACTCTTTTTAATAAATTATATACATATATATATTTAGTAATCATGGATTTTAATCATAACCTGGAAATTTCATTCTCAAACTCCTGTATAAAAAAAAATTAATCGAGTCTAACATAGGTGAATAAGGAAGATACATGAGGCATAAAACTACAAATGATACAAAGAATATATTGTGATTTTCGGATCAAACACGTCTTTACTCAGAATGTACAGCTTTGGAGTATATACATGGTTAAATCCTGCTGTGATTGAAATTAACTACATTATGTAGGCATCAGTGTGATTAGTGAAACTGATCACACTCTGGGTTGTTGAATTAATGTATTCATTTATGTCTATACTCTTATGAGACAATGATTGGAATGATTGTATTATTTAAGAATTTTTTTAAGTTTATCAAAATTGGACTATCAAAGGATGGAGGAGAAAAATAATATGTATAAGCACATAATGTGTGGAAGTACTGCCAATTCTCAGTCTCAGTTGGAGACTGTTCACTGATATTTCCAGTGCACTGAATAGAAAAGCTGCAATCACAGTTGTATTCTGCCAAGAGCAATGGAACTGTTAGTTCTTTTAAATGAGTGAACCTAAAAACAAATTAAGTTAAATGATTACCTTCTTCCCCAGCTTGTCAGGAGTTCCAAAGTGTTCATTTTCAATGACATTTGGTGGAATCTTACTCCACCCTCTCCAGAAGGCCCAAATTCTATTGAAATGCTTATGAAACTAATCAGATTGTTTCTTTTTTGAACTTCATTTTGTCTTTGTGTCTGAACTCTTCCTATGTGAATTGCTGATTTCATTTACTTATTTACTGTTCCATTGTCAAATTTATATATTTCTTTGTCTCTAGGAGTAGAAATTAGGGATGGGATATTGAAAAACAAGAAAGGATAATGAAAGAATATGTCTAGTTCCTTCAAAGTAATAAATCATCTTTGGATTTTGATTCTACCTGGGTGGCTACAAATTTGGATGCATCAGAATGTAAAGACTAAACAACTAACAGAAGGGCTATAAAAGGATTATCACATCAAAGTTAGACATGGCAGAAGGTAACTCCTGCAGATTCTGGAAAAATTGCTATGCTTGGGCTATATTTAGACAGTAGAACTTACAAATAAGCAGAAAGAGCTTTGTATGAAGGTCAGTGTTCCTATTTAAGAAAGGTAAAGTCATTTGGGACAAGTGAAATGTTTTGACAAGATATTTTGACCTTATCAAAATAAAATATTTTATTGTCAAAATAAAGTAGCATTATTTTATTTCCTACTCTTTTTGTTTTTGAGACATTTTACATTTCTACAGGCAAACCTATGAAGAAAACGAACTTCAATCACATAGGTTCTCACCAATGCAGGGAGTCTCTCTTTTCATAAGATATTATATTATTCGTGAGTAGGGGAAAATGGTGCAATTTTGGAGGGAAGATTAATTCTGATCCAGGACCTTAGAATCTTAGTTCTTGCAAATCTCTGGGCATCTGCTTTCATTCCAGGAGCATGTAGCAATAACAAGAATGCTGTACATGTTATGTGGTCTACATGTTAAATCCTGGAAAGAGTTTGTGTGTGTGTGTGTGATTCTAAGACAAAAAGTTATGAGACATAAGGGACATTTCTTTTTTTAAATATTTACTCTTATATTTTAATTTTTGGATGGTATTTGATTTCTCTTCTCAGGTGTCCTCCTGTAGTTCTCCCACGGCCATAGCGCACCTGAACCATCGCTTGTGCTCTTCCTTCCCACCTAAACAATCATTTCTAATTGTTACCATGGATAACCTATTAGAATTTGGGTAAAAAAAATTCAAGTGATATACATAATAAAATGGTTTTTCACCCTTGTTTTATAGGGGAAAAATGTGCTTAAATGGAAAATCATGCATTGTTAGGGCACACACATTTTGGTTATTACTTCTAGCATTATATTGCCTTTGAACTATTTTACAACTAAATTTTGGATAACTGATAACAATGCAAAATCTTGTTTATAGATAAGCAAAAACTGTCCTGTAGAGGTTTAATTTACTTCCCTCTTTCTATGTGGAAGTTTTGCATCTATTTGCATATTCCCTCAATATCCCTGATCTATACACATGTGTTTTCCTTGGATTCTCCTTTGAATGGGTCTTGAGCATCTTTACCCATTCCCTCATTTTTAGAGTTAAATAAACTATGTACTACATACTAGTTTATACTTATATCTGTTTGATAGTAACTTTTCTTTTTCAATATTTTCAAATGGATTTTAAAAATGTAATACAGTATAAAAACACATATACTTAAAAAAAAAAAGTGCAGACCAATGTCCAAGCAAGACGAGAAGCTTTTTCCTTATCTAAATTTTCTTCCAGTATTTCCCCACTTTCAGTTCTTACATTTAAATCTTTAACTCACTTTGATTTATGTATAAGGTTGTGTGATTTTTGTATATGGTGCATCTTTCTTTTGGATATGGCTATTCCAATTCCCCAGGACCAATTATTGAAGAGTCTGTATCCATTATCTGTTTTTGGCACTTTTGTCAAAGATCTGCTGATTGGAAATATATGTATTCATTTCTATGGTCTCTATTTTGTTCTGGTCTTCTACATGTTTTGTTTTCATGCAAGTCCCATACTGTTTTGATTTAGTGATATAAATGAAAGTCCAAATATGTAATTCTTACAGCTTTTACTTCTTGTTCAAAATTGCTTGGTCATTTGGGGATGCTGTGGTTTCCTGCAAATTGTATGATTTTTTTTTTAATTTTGTGAAAAATAAGATTGGAGTTTTGATAGGGATTGCACTCTACCTATAGATGCCTTTGGGTAGTATAACCATTTTAATGATATTAATTTTTCCAGTCTTTAAAAATGGATATTTATACCATTTATTTATAATTTTTAAATTTCCTTTACTACTATGTTATAGTTTTCAGTGTATAACTCTTTCACTTGCTTGGTTAAAATTTATCCCTACACGTTTTGCCTTCATGAGCTATCACAAATGGGATTTGAGTGTGATTTTTGTATCCTTCAACTTTACTCAATCCATTAGTTTAATAAGTTTTTGGTGGAGCCTTTTATATATAAGATTATATTATCTTCAAATAGAAAAATTTTACTTCCTCCTTTCCAATTTGGATACCTTAAGTTTCTCTTTCTTGCCTAACTGCTCTGATTAGGAATCTCTGCTGCATAAGGGTAGAAGAGTGGACTCTAATTTATTCTTGATCTCATAGGAAATGCTTTCAACTTTTCCCCATTTAGTATGAGGTTAGTTGTGAGTTTGTCATGCATAACTTATATTACGTTGAAACACTTTCTATTTCTAGTCTGTTGAGTGTATCATAAAAGAGTGCTAAATTTTATCAATTTTTTTTCAATGTTGACATGATCAGATAATTATTTTATTATGTTAATAGCTATTAGATATATGTTAGATATATTTATTGTGTAATGTTACTCAAGTCTACTGTTTCCTCACTGGTTCTCTTTCTATATGATCTAGCCAATGTTGAAAGTGGCATATTGAACTCCCTTATTATTGTTTTCTATTTTCTCTTTAGTTTTCTTGATATATGCTTATTACACTTAGAGGCTCCAATGTTGGGTCCATATACATTTATGATTCTTATATCCCTTAATAAATTGGCATTCTTTTCATTACATATAACTGTCTTTATCTCTTGACATTTTTCAACTTAAAATTTATTTTGTTTGCTATAAATGTAACCACCCCACCTACTTTCTGTCTGTGAAATGGTGATCATTTGACAGAAATTATATTACAGTCCCTTCACTTTCAGTCTATGTGTGTCATTAAAATTGATATATTTAATATGCACATATTTTATATATATAATTTAAAGCATCATATAGGAAGGTTGGAAATTATCTGTCAAATTATGGTAGAAATGGTGAGTGAAAAACGTTTTGGTGTTTTATTTTTACTTTCCATTGTATCTGTTTGTGTATTTGACTTTTTAAAAATCTAAGATATGATATATTAATAATTAAAAAATAAAAATTAAATAGATGAGGGTTCTAATACTATATGATAAAGGGAGGTGGGTGTTCTGATGTGGGTGTGACTTGGTGATATACATCTGGGGAGATGTGCACCTAGTCTTCTAAATCACATAGAGTGCAATAAAGCAATGTTACCTCACCAAAAACAAAATAACATGAAGAATAAAGACAAATAAAATAAATAACTTGAAAATACCATGGTAAATTCAACATAAGCTCTTTGTTAGAAGCATTTTGTCATATAACTAATTAGTTATTTTTGCTATGAAAGTTACAATAACTGATTGAATATTGGTTTGACTTGTTTCAACTAATGCAGCATCCCCTTATTTTTCTATTATATAAATCTTAGTCCAACTTATCATCTATATAGTAACAAATAGACATGGTGAGTCTTAAAATAGTGAATAACAAATATGTATGTGAACTTGATTGAAAAATATGTCAATAAAATGTAATGAAAGCATGAGATGAGAGAGTATAAAAAGCCAGATTGCATACTATACTAGAAAATGGTAAATGTCAGTTTAAAATTTCCTTGGTAAATAAAGTCATCCCTCCCACCCATCAAAACCAAAGTTTATAAAGCTATAGCAAATATAAAAGAGGTGGCTCGTGATTCACAAGGTTTCAAGAGCATTATCAATTCTTTAGTTAATTTAGATACAAAAGCTTGCTGCCAGACGTGTCTTTATCAACTTTAATCATACAACATTAGAAGGTGGAGGCAAAAGAATTAAGCTCCGCTTATCCCTAAGAAGAAATGCTTATGTGATTCCCAATGAGCATGTTTCCAAATACTAGGATGCATATTTGTAACTAACTTTCACATTATGCTGGGGAAATATTGCACACTGTTGTTTATTCTTAGCATACTGTCACACATGCTGATAGAGTACCAAATTCTACAGAGAAAGTAGGTTCAAGTCTATGACTTTGAGACCCTCTTTCTCCTTCAATATGGTAAGTTTCAAAATAGGAAGCCAACTTTTGGGACAAATCATCATATCATTTGTTAGTTTATGAAACCACAAATAACATTGCTAACTGAAAGACATTTGTAACCATACCTACAACCAAAATGTCATCAGTTATTTAATCTTTTATGGCAAAATCTTTACAGCAACTTAGTTAAGCAGTGAGAATAATTGTAGCAAAGGACTTACAGTGAAACTATGGAGAACCATTTTCAAAGGTGCATATTGTAAAACGAACTATATGTTGAGATGTTTAAAGTCTAGTCTTTTACATTGACATTGGCTGATTTAAGGCTATATTGTGTGCCCCCAACTTTATCTCCTCTTCATAGTCTCCTCAGCCCACATTGGCTGATTATTTTCTACAAGTCAGCAGTATCCACAGAAAGCAAGAAAAGAGATCTGAGAAGTTAAAAGGCTTGCAGATGATCTCACTGGAAGTCCCATGGAGAACATCAATAGAAGTGATTTTTCACTCTGGTGAATACTGTTCAGGTAAGCTCTGTGTGGTTATTTTTTCTTAGACCTTGGAGCTATTGTGTTGGATACAAAAATAATCCTACTTGATATTTCCATGTTCAACTGACTTTGAATATTTTCTCACTTTATTTTTAAGTGATATTTTTAGAAGCTTAGTGCCAAGTTGAAAATAATTTCATTCAAACTAACATTCAAACATTTTTTTCCAGGGCACAAATTAATAATAAAAAATGTGTAATACATCCATTCAAAAATCTTATTGTGAACACTTATTTTGAGCAGGTTATTTAAACTTTCAACAGAGGCTTCGGTCTCTTCTTTCTTTTTAAAAATAAAAGTGTTGTAGTTAACATAAGCTACTCCAAAAATCCCTGTCAACTTTCACATTGATAGAAGAATATTTACTAGCCTTATAAATGTATGTAATTTTGCATATATTGGTAAGTGTATTCCAAATGCTTACCATGCCATAACAAATGTAAATATATAATAAAATTTTGAATTTAATTGAATAAATTATTTTAAATGAAATAAATAATTCAGTTTAAATGAATAAATTAATAATTATTGATTATACTGTTTAATCAAAGAAAAGTCTTTAATTTGGCATTTCCAATTTTCTATTAGAACAATAATTTCAATGATGTTCAATTAATACCACAATGTTGAATTGATAGCTCAAAAGAAAATGTTGATAATGATACCTAATTTCTCTGCAAAAATATTGTTGTACTAATTTGGTCATTCTTGGTTCACAAGGAACGTATGAGTGTACTCTCTATCTTCACATTTTCACCTCACATTTTCTTTATATATCACCCTGGTGTGAATTTGTAAAGGAGAGATAAAGATATATATTTTCCCCCAAATGTATGGTCATATTTTTTTGACACCATCTTATGTATTCACACATGCAATGTTATTATCTTCCATGTGTCAAACTCTGCTGTAAGCATGGAATGAGAGTAGTAGAAAAGAGAATGTATTACAGATGATTAGATTCTAAAGGGGAATGCAGAAAATAATTTAAACAATTAAAATAGCTATTTTAAATATTCAGCAGAGATTTATGAAAGGATAAAGTGGAAAGCAGAATTCAAATATCTTTTCCCAAATTTCTACCTTCTGTTTCACATACCCTACAAGATCCTTTTGCTTTGAGTGTGGGCAGGACCCACAAATATGCTAGAATAGCTCCTCCTCTGATTAGTTTACATTATATTGCAAAGTCACTTCCTTGATTACATTATTATGATATGAGCGTCCATCTTCACTAACTGGAGAGACTCTTACTGCTTCTGAGGATGTTGGGAAAGGGCCATATGCCTAGGACCTGAGGGCAGACTTGAGTCACTGAGAGAAACCTGCTGACCACATCTTGCAAGAAAATGTTAACTTGAGTTCTATACTTACAAGAAAGTGACTTCAGCCAACCATGTAAATAATCTTGGTTGAGGATCCTATGGTCCGGATAAGAAAACAAACCAGCCAATACTGGGATTATGGTATAGTGAGACTCTGGGAAAAGAACACAGAACATAGATGGAATAATTTTTAAGAACCAGTCCTGCAGTGATTAAAGAGTAGGACATTACTGGCAGTTTTAAAATGGAAGCAATATCATCTGAGCTAGACTTTTAAGATCATGGAAACTGACTTTTAAGATCAGGGAGAACAGATTATAGGAAGTCGAAAGGGCAGTAGGAAGACCTTTGCAGTTGAAATACAGAGCCAAGTGAAAAGAGTTACTTGATCACAGTGGTTGCATAAAAGATAGAAAATTAAACAGATGTGAAAGTACTTTTACAGATTTTTTGATGGACTAGGTGTGTGAAATCTGCAAAAATTGTAACAATTCCTTCATATTTGAATGGATAATAACATTAATATTTAATCTTTTTATTTTCAAAAATTATCAAGTTAACCTAATGAATTCTGCTTCAATAATTGCTTTAGTTATATCTCTTGAGAATTGATAAGCAATATTTTCATCATCACTCATTTCTGAATATCATTTTTAATATCCATTATGAGTTTTCCATTTTTAGTCACATGAATTACTTAAAAGTATGATCAAAGTCTATAATTTTGGAGAGGTTTTTCTAGGTATCATTTTGCTCTTGATTTCACATTGTAGACAGCGCATCTGATATGCATGACAGAAATCCTTTGAAATTTGTTGAAACTAAATCTGCAGCTTCATAACTGGGAGTTGAGTGAATCTCCATTTTATTCTGTTATGGAGTATACTATTAGTTCTATGTTCACTAAATTAAACTTGCTGATTATCTTATTAAAGTTTAACATATTTTTGTCTGTTATATATCTCAATTAGTAAGATAGATGTGTAAAAGATCATGTGCCATGCTGAATTTATTAATTTATGCTTTAATTATGTCAGTATTAGTTTATACATTTTAAGTTTGCATCATGGAGCATAAAAAGTGGAAACATTATTATTGTATGCTGCACCAAACATTTTTCCTTATTTCAGTAAGACTTTTTAGACTTCATTTATTATATCTGACATAGCAATACCAGCTTTTAGAAGGTAAATATTTGCCTGAAATACTTTTTGATAATTTTATTCCAAACAATTTGTGTGTATGTCCTTAGGCTATATGTATGACTTTTAGAAGTTGCACATAGCAAGATTTTTCTTTTTTATTGATTCTGGCAATCATATATTTTTGAAGTAAAGCTTACTCCATTTTTATCAATTTTGATTAATGGTATATTTGTTCTTTATTATAATTTTTTTCAAAGTATGCAATGATAACTAGTAAAATAAGCCATTTGTTGAGAGTCAATAGTCCACAGACCTCATACTTCTGCCTGTTCTATAAATAGAAGCACTGAATGGCTAAGTTTTAGATTATCTTTTATAGGTTATTTCTGTAAAGATCTGCCTTAGATTCTAAAGATAGAATCTATAGCTGGAGTAAAGGGCAGGTTTATTTATTGTCCTGTAAAGTAAATATAAGCCTCTTTTTGAGACAAAGGTAAAGTAAACTCATAGCCCATTATAAAAGATTCTATGTCCTAAGTTTAAGATTCTTCTCCTATAGTATGACATACTTCCTATGCAGTTGTTACTTGGCTCTTTTCATAGTGTTCTGTCGTAATAGTCCAGAGAACCAGCTCTGATACTCTGGCTTTTGATGTCACTGTAACTCCTTTGGTATTGGACCATGACATTTTATATCATTGGCAGTATTCATGAAACTTATAAGCAGGGCAGAATCACCAAACCTTCACAGCTCTTGATATCCCCTATCCTCCAGTATCAGTCAATCACTAGTTGTGGGGTGCTTGCTAGAGGGACAGAATCTCTTAAGCAATGAGTCTCCCATTTGATCAAAACCAATTCTGTGGAGAAGGGGACAAATGTGAGCTATTTGCAGCCACGTTACAACATCTCTGTGCAACAAACCTTATAAACGGGATCTGGTGCATCACTAACAGCATCAGCTGAATGATTTTTTTTTAAAGTCTACAATTTAATTGTAGTTTTTGATATAAATATTTATCATTACCTCAGGAAGGTTGGAAGGACTTCCTTCCAATTGAATAGTTCAGACAACAAGACTGATGATACCACACACACCAAGAGACTGGGCAAAGAATTATTGCCACAGAATGAGGCTTTCTGGGGAGAGCAGGGCAGGTGCAGGTCTATCCAGATGACTAGAAGTGAGACTGGAAGTAAGAACATGACTAAGATGTAGAGTCTCAGGATAGAAATATTTGTTCTTCGTTTGGTGCCAAAGTTGAAGCAGGTGAATTTCCTTGCTGTCACCTTCTACATGATATTTCATCCCACTTTGCACAGGTAGTGTGACTGTAGAACCTGCCTTTATCCATACATACATTTAACCTTGCATAAGCCCTAAACTTAATCCCTGTGTGCTATACATGCTCTAGAAAGTCAACAAAATTAAAACCATGGGTCTATAGCTATCTTTACTTATATGCCCAAATTCCTACTTTTACTTGTTTGACAGTGAAGGGACTTCCTTGTAAACTCTCTTACATATGTGTGTGTGTTTGTGTATATGTTTGTATGTATTGTAACTATATGTGTGTATATATACATATACATATAGAGAGAGTTTGTATAGTTTGTGTATGTATATTTCAACAATGATAGTTATTTTTAGTAAAAGGGTAATTAAGAGTGTCTAGATGATCATTCTCTTAGAAGCAAAGTTTTTTGTTTTTTTTTTTGTAAATTCTGAAATTCTTTATGCAAAATGAAAATATATGTCTGATAAATACAGAATGCGTTGATTAAAACATGCAATCAATGGATATTTTGATATTAGGTCTTAGTTTAATTTCTTCCTGTTCCAATGTGGCAGTTAACATTTTCTAAGAAATTTGTATTTATTGTTTTTCATTGTTAATATGGTATTAACAGAGTACTAAAATCTAGCTCTTTTCTATACCTCTATTTAATTCATTTTAATTTCTGAAGTTACATGGGCCTCCGTATTTGAATCCTGATTATATTTGCAAAATATTTTTTATTAATGATTTTATTTCATTATTTTCCTTAAATATAACCATATCTTTTCTACCTTTCCACCTTTATGAAATTCTAAATTTTTCAAGCTAAAATGTTTAATGTACAACACAGTCTTTTTATCCCCAAAACTATAAAATTGTATTCTCAATCATTGTGCATTTGAGAATACATTTTGGAGATATTTTATCATAAGATAAACCAATGATGGGTTTTTTTCTAGTTGGTTGATTTCTGTGTTACTGAATATAAAAGGAGGTAAATATGCTGTCATAAAAGTAGACATGAAAAAGAAAGAAAGTGGCCAGTCATCTCTGGCAGGAACTGAGTAAACTGCTAAAGGTAATTTTAAAATGTCATCCCAACTGTGAGAGCAGCTACTATTTTTTTAAGGACTATCCTAAATATTGTCAGGATAAACAGTAAAAAAATGATGTTCATCCTTAATAAATTTGCATTCTGGTTGGGATGTCAGTTTATGTAAATTTAAAAGTATAACTGAATAAAAATGTAAAATAAATTCCTGAATTGTGTGACATGGTGTCACCTCATGGTTGAAAATAAATAAGAAAATATATAAGTAAATCACTATTTCTCTTCTAAGGAACCAAAAATATGACTTTGATCTGGTAAAGTTCATTGTAATCACATTAGGATAACTTCAATTTTACTTCTCTTTCATACATTGTGAGGTCTATGTCACTTGTTTTGTCTATATATGAGTCTGAGAAAGTGTATGTTGGAAATATTTCCAGGACAATCTGGAAAGTAAAGAGTTCTTTTCCTTTTTTAGTAAATGTCTGATTAAATTTAATAGAAAAGCAGCTTGAATTAAAATGTTCCGTGAGTTTCACAGATTCTTGTCATTTAATATATTTATTTAGAGGGAATTTCATCTTAAATTGTATTAAATTGAGTGATGAGAGATAATTGCCCATCCTGTTTTAATTTTAAAATGCAATTTATTTTTTAATTATTTCCATAATGTTAACTTAGAGGACATCATCCAAGCGCTACATACATGTCTGTTCAAATGTTACAAAGGAAAATTTTTAATTTTTTTTTATCCTAAGTATTGTACAAAAGCCAAACTAAGAGAAATAATAAGTAAGATAAATTATTTAAAGGCCTTTGAATAAGGAATATAAATTCTTATATTTGCTGTTTTTGCCAACAGAATTTTCATATGCCCTATACCTAACTTTGCAATGAAAACTTGTTTTCAGAGAATATTATATCAAAGCTAAGCTAAAGATTATCATTACACACTGCATGCCCCCCACCTTGTCAGAGGAAATTCAGTCTGTTAGAATCAAATGAAATAAGGAATCAACGAGTAATTCTCACTACTTCCCATTCCCATTGGTAGCAGAATTAAAAAATATATATTTACTCTCTTTGTCCAATTAAATGTTCTGACATTTATCAACATCCTTTGATAAAAATTCAAAGATCACAGACCAATGTCAACATCAAGCAGTTTTCCAATCTTTTTTTCTCTCTAGTCATAGTACATACAGGTTATTATCTACTATTATGAAGAAAATAATGTGATCTGAAAAAAATTTCATTTTTAAATGTGTGGTAATTTGCGAAGAGACTTGAATTATACTCATTTAAAATTTTAAAGTACTACTTGATGAGAAGTAAATAGCAGATGCTGTGGTGCAAATGGAAGTCAAGTTTTAAAGAAAGCAGAGTGACCGTATCTAGAAGTGGAATTCTGAGTGAATACTATTCTATATTTACTAGAATTCTCCAGTCATCATCAAAGGTATAACAGATTGAGCCAGGTAAATTTTCAGATGTCAAATGATCTCCCTCTCAGAGACTGTAACAAGGTTAAACTAAAGATCTGCTTAACTGACTTCCTGGCTTCATTCCAGCATTACAGTGACAAAGTTCTGAAGTGTAAAGTACTTAATCATTAAGCCTGCCCTGGAGAAAAACAGTTCACAGTTTTCTCCACTACACACTACATGAGAATAGTGTCTAATTAACTCTTTGCATGACTTCTCAAGCTAAGAGTAAAATTTTTGTCTACATTTTAATCATTCACTATTTGTAATTATGCTGCTTATATATTTTTTAAAGATTTATTTATTTATACATACAAGCTGGGGTACAACAGAGGCATGGGGCCGTGAGAGGGTTCACCAGAGACAGAGTGGGAATCAGAACAGGTAGATCTATGGAAATACACTGCTGAGGGGAGTAGCAGGCGAGGCAGGAGAGGTCTGCTGCGCCATGTAGGAATTCCCCTGGCTGGGCGTCAAACTCCAGTCGTTGCTGCTGACAGCTCCACAGCGCAGCGCTTAACTGCTGTGCCACCAGGGAGGCCCTGCTATTTATATTTTTAAACATCCTTGAGGGATTTTGATGCAGTATTTAGTGCCAATCACATGCACTAATATACAGATTAGGAATGTCCAAATATCAACGAGTAAAGGGGGATATTAACATCCATAAATAGTATGAAAAATGTGTGGATTCGTACAAAGCAAAAGACAACATAGCAGCATCATTGCATCATTGAAGAATCATCAGAATTTTATTTATAAAAAATATGAAATTTAAAATAATGACAGAGGGCTCCCTTTGGCCTGTGCCCCAGCTTGTATGTATAAATAAATAAATCTTTAAAAAAAAAGAATAAATAAATAATAAAATAAAATAAAATAATGACAGAAAATCAGCAGACTTAAGATAGAAGAGGTAGGTGCCTCCCTGGTGGCGCAGCGGTTAAGTGCTGAGCTGTGCAGCTGTGGGCAGCGGCGACACGAGTTTGACGCCCAGCCAGGGAGATTCCCACTTGGTGCGGCAGACCTCTCCTGCCTCGCCCTCAGCAGTGTATTTCTGTCTCTCTGACTGTGCTGCTCCCCACTCTATCTCTGATGAACCCTCGCGCCGCCCCACACCTCTGGTCTGTACCCCAGCTTGTATGCAAAAACAAATAAATCTTTAAAAAAAAAGATAGAAGAGGTAAATAGTAACCTATATACATTGTAGAGAACTGAATGAGCAGGTAAGAATATTTAGAGTACAACTCCAACCATAGGTTGGCCAATATTGTTAGATTAGAGAGACATTGTAGGATTAATTTAAGAAATGGTTATAGAGGGCCTCCCTGGTGATGCAAGGGGTTAAGTCAGCACTATGAATCTATTGGCAGACACTGTAGCATGAATTCTATCCCCGGCCAAGGAGCTCCCCGCCATGGTGCAGTAGACCTCTCCTGTCTGTCCCGCTGCTCCCCGCAGCAGTGTATTTCAGTAGATCCACCTGTTTTGCTCCCCACTCTGTCTCTGGTGAATCCTCTCATCCCCCACACCTCTGGCCTACACCCCAGTTCTTGTATGCATAAATAAATAAATAATAATAAAAAGAAATGGTTATAGATAATTCATAGTTGACCTTGATATCAGAGTCTTAGTCAGTATATGAAATCTTTTAAAGATTTCTGAAATGGGAAATACTGTGTTTAAAGATTTACTTGGCAGTATCTTTAGGATGGATGAAGAGAGTTCAAAGCCAGGACCACATTAGTCTAATAAAATGAAAAAGAAATGTTGACTTCTGAGACAATGAAGAGGATAATGTTGTAAACACATGGACAACAAAGGGGCAAGCAATAAAGGGAAGATTTTCAGGGGAAGAAGGTAAGATTTTCAAGCACGTTGCATCAGTGAACATATCCGGGAAGTAGGAGAGAGGAGTGAATAAGGGTCCCAGAGAGAAGTCAGAACAACTGTTGAAGAATTTGGAGTCATGACTGAAGAGTGAGAATTGTAGGCCAGCAACTAACAAGGAATCTAAGGAGAAGTGTGTAGTTGTCTGAGGTTTTTCATCAGAAAGTATCCAGATTTGCTGGTTATGACCTTAACTAGGTACTTTTTTTCTTTTTTATCTTAGAACTTTGAGATTATATTTATCTTCATGTCTTTTTGTTTAACATCTGTCTCCACAATGGACCTAAGTATTAGTCACCAAAAACAAAAACCACAGCTTGTGCTTCTAACAGAAGAAATTTAAAATAAGAAATTTTATTTTGGGATAGGGTGAACAAAAAGGAAGTAGTAATTCTAATCTAGATGCCTTGTTCCCTATCATAGGGCATAAAAGATTGGACATTGTTGCTAGGCTGTTTTTTTCTGGGAATCACTCATGAATACTCCAAAGATATTTTGAAACTTTTACAAAAATTTCTTTTTTCCCCATTTCTCACTCTCTCCCTCATATCTTGGTGCCTTTGAACTAAACTTGACTTTCCAGAGTCCTTTAGTATTTGCCTTACCTCAGGATCATTTTCCCCTCCCTACTGAAATAATCTGTTTAATCTTCGTTACTGTTTCCTAGTGAGTTGCAAATTTAGTGAGTAGAGCAGATGAAGGGGACTGTGGTTGGCATCTGGAACATATAGGCCTGCTAGAGGACTATGTTTAGGTACTGATATGGCCTGTAACATCTTTTGCATTTGGGAAGAAAAACCCCACTAACTGAGACTCAGTTTTCACTAAAGCCACAAAGTAGTGGAAAATTTTTTCAAGAAGGGCTCTCAGGCTCTTGAGTTCAAGAGGCAAGCTTGCTTTTCCTTCTCATTCTTCACAGGAGGGAAATGGGTCTAACTCCCTTCCTGTTGGCTTGTGCCTATCCAAGAAAGAATCACAAGTGGTATGATATTGTTGTGGATGTGTTCTCTCCTAGAAGATCTACAATCTAACAGATTTTTGCTCTCTGAAGACTTATTTATGAAGAACTCCCTACTTTTGAACTAAATGAGAAATTTATATTTCTCATAAAAACACACATATATACCTCTCTTATACCAAGAAAATAAAATTCTGTTTTTTGTTCTGTTGGAAAACATCTATATCCACTCTGTCAGGGCCGCCTCCATAGGTTGGAGTCAGTAGAGCAATGATTCTTTTTCATTGTGAAGAACCCTGGCGCAAGAAAAGGATCATTCCAAATGTCCAAAGACCAAGCCCCTGTCATGTTTGCAAGAGTTGCAAGAAGAAGTGTGAGATAATATCCTGATTATGTCCATCATCTAGAAGGGTCCTTTTAGGAGAAGAGATTCAAATAACTTTTGGTCCTTACATTTTCCCAAAGACAGCTCTGGTTCAATTACCTCTGCAAGATCAAAGGGTGACTTTGAAGTTATGAACAGTGTTTTTCCTTCCCCAATTAGCTGAGATTGCTAAAAAAAAAAACCTCCTTTTAGTCAACTGAAACTGTTAGAAATTAACTAGATATCTTCTTTCCTTTGTAAGGAAAATGATTATATATTCTTCTTACATGTGTAACTTACCTATATGAAATATTTTCAAAAATTCTGAGGGTATGGACAATTTACTCAGAGAAATTTGATATTGGTCTCCCAAGTGTGGATTCTCAGCTTGACTCTGAATAACCTCTTTAAAATATTCTCATTTACTAAACTTTCAATTTGCTTCACAGTATTGATTATTTCAGTCAATACTTTGTTTTGTACATACCAACACTTTGTCTTCACACCCTAAGTGTAAATGTCACTGACTGAAATAAGAGTTTTATTATGCTTAAAATTTTAAAACAAATAAAAATTGAAATTGATAAAAATTGGAGTGAAAACTACTTCCAGAATTCCTTTAAATGTAGGCTCAAATGGGCTTATTTCTTATTTCTATGCTTAAATCACTCACAGAGGTGGGGTAAGGGGAAGAAAGACAAGGTCAAACCAATTTGTGAGGGCAGCCTCCTTTTTTATGAGTGGGTCTTAAGATCATTCTACTCCCAGGCTTAACTTGGGATTGCTTTTATAGTTTAATGCAATGATCAACAACTGGAAATCGATGAAATAGAGACAAAGTCCTTTGTACCCACTCATGTCTATAAGCTGAATAACATATTTTTTCAGGAAGATTTTTTTTTCATTTCCAAAATACTAGAAAATACTTTGAAACAATCATTTAGTATTTTTTAATACCAGCTTTGAAGCAAAACAAAGTATGCTTTACCCCTTCCTTTTTTTTTTTTTTTTTTTTTTGAGAAGCAGTAATTTTTGGCTGATTGGTAATTAACTAAGTCCTGAGTTGATGATTATGGGATTTATTAAGTGAATCAATATGCTCTCTTCATTAGAAACTGCAAAGCTAAAGCCAAAATTCACTACAAAAGTGGAATTTATTGTTCACTGTAATTCAAACATGATTACAATTATCTAAGCTTTACTTTATATGACAAGTCATGTAAAGATTCATAAGAGTCATAAATAAGAAAGAGAATAGATGAATGATAAAAGATAATTGGTGAAGTGAACAAAATTAAAGAGACTTTGGGAGTGGTGTTTCTAGTTTTCACCTTGTGCATTTTTATTTGAGAATCAGCTTATCTGAAATACTAATGCTTGCCTTTTAATGTCTGGTATCAACAGCATTTAGTAATACCCCACTCTTCAACTTAGGATGGGTGTGAATTAATAGAGAGTAGAAAGGAGAGAGTAACTGAAAGTCTTCCTTTTTGCAGTTTCTGTATGATAGAGTTACCACTACTGATAAAAGAGTAAGAGAACAAGATATCATCAACTGGTTTTGATAAGTAAAGTTTTGAACAAATGTGTTTTAAAAAGAAATGCCTTTGGCTCTACCTTTCTACTTCGGAGAATCTAGGATAAAATGCTCTGATAAATGGATGATACACTTTGACTTATGAACTAACATGAAATTCAGAATCTCTGAGCCTTAAGTATTAGAAGATTGAAAAATCTTGCTTACTATGGGTGTCCACTAAAAAGCAACCTAAAGCCACCTACATGTCACAACTGAGAAAAATTGTGAAGTATGATTTCTAATGTCAAATGAAATGTACCATTTTAAAAAATTTAAAAATAAATGAATAAACTGATTCTAAAACTTAATTGAAGAGAAAAATACCTAGAATTGTCAGAACAGTATTGAAACGAAATAAAGTTAGTGGAATGACACTTTGTGAATTCAACAATTACTATAAAGTTATACCTATCAAGGTGCCATGCTATTGGTAAAAGAATAAACAATTAACATCAGTGGAATACAATGAGAATCTGGAAATAAACCCATACTAATATAGTTACTTGATCTTTGACAAAGGAACAAAGGCAATACAGTGGAGCAAATATAATCCTTTCAACAAATGGTGCTTGAGCAACTTGTCATCCACGTGCAAAAAAAAAAAAAAAAAGAATCTGGACACACACCCTATACTCTTGACAAAATTAAAATATGTACTAAATCTAAGTATATAATGCAAAAGTATAAAACTCCTAAGTAACAACATAGGAGAAAACCTAGATGATCTTGAATGTAGCAATGATACTTTTGAAAAGACACAAAAGGCACAATAAGGAAATAATAAGCTGGACTTCATTAAAGTTAAATACTTCTGCTTTGTGATAGACATTGTCAAGAAAGTTAGAAAATAAGCCACAGAAAAGGAGAAAATATTTGCACAAAACACATAATAAAGGATTGGTATCTAAAACTAAATAACAACCCAACTAAAAAATTCAGCAAAAATCTTAATAAATACCGCAACAAAGAAGATATGCAGATGGCAAGTAAACATGAAAAGATGCTCTGTATCATATGTGATCAGTGAAATGCAATTTAAAACCACAGTTAGATATTGTTATACACACCTGCCAAAATAACAAAAATCCAGGACCCTGACAACATTAAAGTTTAACAAAGATCTAGAATAACAGAAACACTCATTGATGGCTATTAGGAATGTAAAATGATGTCACCACTTCATCAGTATCTTTTTTTGAAAGATTTATTTATTATGCATAAATAAATAGAAGAACAGGGATGTAGGCCAGAGGTGGGGGCGTGAGAGAATTCACCAGAGACACAGTGGGGAGCAGAACAGGCTGATCTACTGAAATACACTGCTGAGGGGAGCAGCAGGCAAGACCCGGAAGGTCTGCTGTGCCATGTGGGTTAACTTCCTGGCCAGGGATGGAACTCAGGCTGCAGCAGTGATAGCTTGATAGCGCTGAGACTTAAACCCTATGCCACCAGGGAGGCCCCCAATTCGGCAGTATCTTACAAAACATACTTTTACCATTTGATCCAGTAATTATGCTCCATTATTCACCCAAAGGATTTAAAAAATACATGTTCATACAAAAACCTGCCCATGGACATTTATAGCAATTTTATTCATAATTGTCAAAATTTAGAAGCAATGATAATGTCCTACAGTAAGTGAATGGATAGAAAAATTGTTGTTCAGCCACATTTTAAAAGAATGAGCTATCAAGTCTTGAAAAGACATGGAGAAATCATATATGTACATTAATAAGTGAATGAAGTCATTCTCAAAAAAATTCTACATACTCTATGTTTTCAACAACATGCATTATGAAAAAAGACAGAACTCTAGAGATTAATGGTTGCCTGGAGTTATAGCAAGGGGAAAGGTGAATAGGAAGAACACTGAGGATTTTTAGGACAGTGCAAATCCTTTATATGTTACTGGAATGATGGGTACTTGTGATTATTCTGGGTCATTATGATGTGTCAATGTAGGTTCATCAGTTGTAACAAATGTTTTATAAGGTGTGAGAAACTGATAATGGGAGAGACTGAGAATGTGAAAAGGCAGAAGAATATTTTCAAAATTCTGTACCTTTTAATTTTGCTAGGAACCTAAATTGCTCTTAAAAGTAATTAGAGTTCATTCTTTCTAATTATAAAGCATTCAGACTGCTCCTCTAATTCTTACTGTATCATTGTACCCATTTGTTCAGAAGAATCCCAATGTCAAGCCTGCTGGTCAGCATTCCCTTAGATTTTAGGACCACACAGATTTTCTAGCAATTTCCATCAAGAATTCATAATTCAAATTCTTCTCCTTTATTCTAATAGATTATTCACATTTCTTATTATTGATTTGTAAAACATATTTATATACTTTAAATTATGACATGTATTATGAATATTATTGTGCAAAATATTATTTGCATTTCATATTTTTATGTTTTTGTCAGGGTTATAATTTTTATATATTTAAATGTCAGTGTTTTTAAGCTTAGACAATTACCCCCTCACACTATTAAAATATATTAAAATAAATAATATTTCCTAAATACTATGTACATAAATTCTATACAGCATTTATTGCTCCATAACCTAAGTAAAAAGACTACGTTTTCTTTGGAACTATGTATGGTCTTGTGGAGGCTAGATTGTAAATGTTTAAGGGCATTGATACATACTTTTATACTGTTTTCAAAAGCTCATGGGCATATAGAATGTGGTCTGATGTTCTTTATAAATATCCCATTGAGAGTTTGTGTTTTTTTAACATAGTCCATATTGACTGGAAATTATGCCTATCTGCAGGTTTTTATTTTAAAATTTGTGTGGTGATATATAGTCTTAGATGCGATACTTAATGCATTCTGTGATATAATGATATATGAAATGTGATATATTACGTGGTAGAATGTGCCAAACTGAAGACTAGCTTGGATTATTTATTAAATAGAAATACTAGCCTACCTTTCAGGTAAAATGCACATACTATAATTCAAAGTTGTTATTTAAAAATTAATATATTTGAGAAGATCTCCAGGCATGTATTGGTTTGGTTATTTATCTTCATCATTACCTCAGCCCCGGTGGTAGGAACTATGGGTGTGGGGGGAATAAGTTTGATAAGGGGATGAACATGATTTTCAAAATGTTTTGAATTTCCCAAAGTAAATCCTAAGGTTGACCTTTTCCTTGACATTTTCCAATTAGAAGCTGCAACTCATACTCTCCAGTTGTTTTTTCAGGAGTAGCTTTGAGAATGAACATTAATACAAGAAGTCACAATGCAATAAGGAGAGAAATTTGCTATTGGATTCTTTATGTGTCAAGCAAGATTCTTAAAATTATTATCCAGTAGAGTGTTTATTTTTATTCTTCAGTGGATTTGTCCTTTCCACCAGAGGCTGTTACTCTTTTGCATCAGAGAAAGACTTAGAAGAACGTAATTGAGACTTTGACTTTTATATGCATTAAACTTAAGACCCAGGGTCACACAATTGAGACCTGTAAGAACTCATCAGACATAGGCTTTCCTCTCCCGTGACCCTGGACTAGTTATCAATTACATATTTTGGGGAAAGAGAAAGTTATATAACAGAGCACAGATAATTAAAAGCTAGTTGATTATCCAGAGAATAAACTCTGGTCTCTTCCTCACTAACATCCTGCTGGTAAGAGAGGAGAAATAGAGAATACAGATTTAGGACAACTGAGAATTAGTGGAACAAGTTCCTCCTCTGTGTGGAGTTTCTGGCAATCATTGAATGGAAAAGATGGCAATGTTGGCAGGTGGGCTTGGCATAGCCTTAAAATTCCAGTGTAGTTAGATGTTTCCTGTGGTCCAAGAATGACAAAGCATACAAAGAGTGAGACACGATAATGATTTGTTGTCAGAACATGTAATTACTGTCATGGAACAATAATGATAAAGTAAGTGAAAGTGAGTTTTTTCAATATGTACATCTTAGATTGATCATGACGAGGAAGCCAGGAACTTTCTCCCTCAATAACCCACCAAACCAAAGCCTTAACCCCCTGTGTGTTCCCAGCAATGATTCACATCATTCAGTAGAAGGAAGAAAGTCCTTCAAATAAATGACATTTCCCTGAATTGCCTGAAGTTAATTTCCTCAAATGGGAGGAATGAGATATTTATATTTAAAAAAAAATTGTTCAATTATACACATCAAGCAAAGTTATATTCTCCAAATTGCTGAAACTATAGCTATTGTATTATGTTTTCTGGGATGGAAAATGTAATGAAAGGAGAGGGAAGGAGAAGATTGCAGATTAGAAAAAGAGTTTATGTTTTGAACTGGACACTTTTTTTTTTTTAATGTAGCTTGCGACTCAATATTTTAAAATTTAGAAAGGAATATTTTCAGTTGAAAGAGGTATCCAGGTAATTCTGTGCTTCTTGGATGTATTTCCTAAGTCACCATGCTGCTATATCCTAGGATTGAAGTGATAGTCAAATATAAATGCCAAAGAACGAATGCCAAATGTGGGATATATGTGCATTATATTTTACTGGACGTATAACAGAAGTTTATTTTACTTACTGCATACTTTAAGGACTAAAAGAAGGTTACTATAGAAGAGAAATGAACATGAAGTAGGATAAGTCTTCCTTAAATCCTTCTCTGCCCTTAGCTCTGAGCAGTGGTTAAAGATGGCCGGAAATTTTGAACTGAGTTAGTTAAAAAAAAAAAAAAAATGACAATGACGTGCTAAAATGCAAATACTGTCTGACAAAGGCAACCCATTGTGCCACTATCTGCTAAAATTTAACTGTTAAATTAGTTGGTAATTATCTTCTAGAAGTGCCTTACATTGCATGTTTGTTTACATCAGATACAGGGAAAGTTTATTTTTATTTATTTATTTTTTAAGCATCTTTTTTTATTATTTCACAATATAAGCTTTCTCCGCTCAGGTGCGGTCACTATGGTTTTAGAGCACTCAGGATTTCCAATCGAGCTAGTCAAGGGCAGCTCTGCATAATAGATTCTATCAGGTAGGGACAGAACACTGGGGGTCCTGGGTGAAAAAAAGACTAGAGTGTGTGTTGTGGTCCATATAGAAAGAAGACATAAAAAAGCAAAGGCCCAGAACTAAAGACATGATGATTAATAGATTCAGTCATAATAAACGTGTGTGTGATATTTTATGTATCTATTAAAATTGTATGAGTGTGAAAAAATATTTCCTAAGATAATAATATGTCTTTGTTTTATGTGATCTTTTACTATCTATTTATATATGCATTTCTCTCACATATATTAATGTATTTATTACATATATATTTAAAGAGTTATATTTATTTATGCATACAAGAGCTGGGGTATAGGCCAGAGGTGGGGAAGTTGAGAGGATTCACCAGAGACAGAGTGGGGAGCAGAACAGGTGGATCTACCAAAATACACTGTTGAGGGGAGCAGCAGTGGGCAAGACAGGAGAGGTCTGCTGCGCCATGTGGGTTAGCTCCTTGGCTGGGGATCGAACTCGTGCTGCAGTGGCTGCCGTTAGTTTCATAGTGCGGAGACTTCACCCATTGCACCACCAGTGAGGCCCAATTATTACATATATTTTTGTATGTATATCTCTTTCGTCTGTTTGGTTTGTTTACAATTGTTCTTTTTATACAATTATTCTATTTCTTTAAACTTCTGTCTTGACTTTTAATGTGTACTTATTATCTGTATGTGCCCTTACTTATAGCAAAAACAAACTAAAGTGTCTGGCATGATGGCCCAGAAAGTATGAAAAGTATTATTACTCTGTATTTCCAACATTTCCATAAACATAATTATGATTCAGGGAGAACTATTTGAATATATATATATATATTTATATATACACGTTTATATAAACTGCTAATTAAATATACCAAACACTAGGAAATAGAAACCAATAATTGAAAATTTTTAATAATTTTGTATTGTTTCTATGGATTCTTGCTGTATTCAATATATACTGCAAGCTATCTTTCTCAGATTCACCTTATACACACAGTTGAGTCCTATCATGGTCGTTTTCTCACAGTTTCCTGATATTATGCTCTCATCTTTTTTTATTTCTGAGGACTTTTTTCCCAGTTGAATACAAGCAGAATTCAAACAAGAACAAATTTTTTTAATATGAAAGGAAAGAGCCTATGAAGTTATCTCTTCTGGAAGTTTTATGTTCATTGCTATCCTTTAGCTTTCCCCAAATGCCTATTAGCCAAAGATTTCATGTGTTATTTCTGTAATTCGATAGTTTTCATTCAAATTACGCATTAAAAATGAATATCTATCTTAAACCAATTGGCATGATTAATTATCTACTAAATTTTTTATTTCACAAAAGGCAGTGTTTTATGACATATGCTTACATGGTTAAGGGACTTTTAAGTCAGAAAGACACATTTATGTTAAGTAAGGAATCAGCTAAAAGTTTCTATAATCTCACATTCCTATTTTAGATACATTGCTACTTCCTATATTTTCTTTTAAAACCTACAACTGTATTTTTAATCATTATATTTTCAGTCACAACTATATTCTCAAGAAATTAAATATAGAAATACAGTCAATACTATTCACAGTAAATGTGTGGAAAAGAATTAATGGCATACAAATTAAATCTGTGATTAAATCTAAATGCCTATATTAACACACAAATTACCATTTTCACAAAAGTTCTAAATAAATACTAAATTCTTATAATTGAATATTTAAGATATATTTCTGTAGCTTATTATACAAGCTGATTATAGAAATATAAAAAGTTATGTATTAAACATAATAATAAAAGCAGATGTTTCAAATACCAAATACAGAAATGTTTTTATTTTTACAAAATATTTTTCAAAAGTTTATGTATATATGTTACATCTATGTGCATGTATATTTTACCATTGGGTGATATATTAAATTCCTAGCATTGCTCTAACAAAATATCATAAACTCGGGGCCTCCCTGGTGGTGCAGCGGTTGAACGCTGCGCTGTGGAGCTGTCGGCAGTGCGCAATGAGAGTTCAATGCCCAGCCAGGGAGAATCCCACATGGCTCGGCAGACCTCTCCTGCCTTGCCCGCTGCTCTCCTCAGCAGTGTATTTCTGATCTGCCTGTTCTGCTCCCCGCTCTGTCTCTGGTGAACCCTCTTGCCACCCCATGCCTCTGGCCTGTACCCCAGCTTGTATGTATAAATAAATAAATCTTTAAAAAAAAAAACAACCAAAAAACACCAAAATATCATAAACTCAATGGCTTAAAACATAGGAGTGTCTCCTCTCATAGATTTAGAAGGCTGAAATCAAGGTACAGGTAGGACCAAGTTCTCTTTGAAGGCTCCAGGAGAGGTCCCATCTCATCTCTTTCTAGCTTCTGAGAGTTGCCAGCAATCCTTGACATTTGTTGTCATATAGGTGCATTACTGCACTTTATGCTTCTGCTGTCACATGGCGTTCTCCCTGTGTGTCTGTCTTCTCTCTGCATGTTTTCAGATTTTCCTCAGTTTTCAAACTTTCTTTTCTCGTAAGTACATCATTATTGGGTTACAGCCCACCCTCAATCCAGTATGATCACATTCTAACTTGACTACATCTTTCCAAATAAGAACAGCTTTCCAGATATAGTCACATTCTGAGGTTCTGGCTGCTTACATTTTGGGGGACACCATTTAATCTATACAGATGGCAAATATTCTTCAATATTTCAGTCACAATGATCACATCATAAAAAATTACATGAATAAGAAATATACATAATGGAAATAAACATTCCCCTTAAAGTTTTTAAAGATTTATTTATTTATACACACAAGCTGGGGTACAGGCCAGAGGCGTGGGGCAGCGAGAGGGCTCACCAGAGACAGAGTGGGGAGCAGAACAGGCAGATCAGAAATACACTGCTTACTAATACGTAAAAGGGGAAGTGTAATTCTAGCTTTTCATAGAGATCTTTTGGGAAAGAAGAGATTTATTTTTCGGGTTCACATGGTGGATAGCTGTGGATGATTTGAAGACTGTCAGTTCAGCATCAGCACCTGAACCCTTAAACACTGAATATACCCATTCAAACATCTAGATAATACAATGATACTGATCAAAAATATTAAGTCTGTCCAACATGTATTGGTTGAACAATGTCTACTGAAAAATCAGCATCCATTGCTACCTACTTTTATACTTTTCCCAGTGTGCTTTCCTAGTAGCAGTGGAAACTATTTTGCAGACTTCAACAGACAGTTTTTGTGAACACTGAAAATAAACCACTTTCCACCTCCATTCGGTTCTTAGGACCAAACATCATTAGCCAGAACATCAGTAGTGATATCTTATATCCTGATGACCATTGCCAGGCAGCAGCCATTTCCTGGGCTCTGGACTGTTGGTGCCCTGATGCCATTATCTGTAGCATTAAAAACTAACTTTCCCAGCCCAGCAAGGATCTCATCGATTCTAATTTCTTATATTGCCTCTATTTACTGCTCATAATACTTGAAATAACTTGTGATCTCTGCATTGAAACGTTAATGACACATGCATGTTTTAAAAAATATTTGACTGTTTCTAGAAATGATAAGATACTTTATTGTCATGTACTAACAAGCATAAATTTAAGACTCCCCTGCTTTATATATTTGTGGTAAGCTATTTAAATGGTATTCGGTATCAGGAATTTATTGTTATGATTTTTGTCCCCCAAGTATAAAAAGTTTATTAAAATTATATTAGTATGTGAGGTTCAAAGTTGACTATAAAATTTACTTTCACTGCATGATCTGCTAACGTCCATCAGCAATCACAAGTTTCAAGGGTCTTCTTCAGCAACGCCCAACAATTCAAAAAAGTCAAATCCATTTTCCTAATTCTCAAGGTTAAATGACATGTAAAATTTTATACCTGACTAAGTGTTCATTTCCAGTAATCTACCATGTCAGTTTTAGGATTAATAAAATGTGCTGGTCATAAATTAATTTTTTTAAAAATCTGTATCTTACAGAAAACACTAATTGGCATATAGTAGTGGGTAAATTTGTAAACATACAAAATAACACAAAGGATATATTTTGGTTAAATCAGACTCACAAAGTTGTCAAATTGGACCTCACAAGACTTAGAGATCACAGCCAGTATCAACTTACTGCTAATTTCAAGTTTTCAGGTACTTGTGCAGGATAGTAGAAGCAGGGAGGTGTTTTAGACTGGCTATCTAAACTTCCTGTTACTCTTTTAACTTGTTTTGGCCCAGTTAAGACTAATTGTGTAAATGAGAAGTGTAGTTCCTTCACTTACAAAGAACAATCAACTTTTGTAATGTAACACCTTCATTTTATTTCTCATACAGATGCTTGGTGTGTGGCAGGCATTTTGTATGAATTCCAGGATGATTTAACATGAGAAATCCTAGATAGCTCAGGTTTGTCAAACTAAAAGTATCCCATAGAAAAGGATTCTCCCTGTTCAAAACCCATGTATTTCTCTGTAGATAGATGGATGAATAGGTAGAGAGAGTGAGATGATAGATAGATAGATAGATAGATAGATAAGATAGATAGAAATACATGTATGCAAAGATAATACATATTAGATATATAGATATACAACTATCTAATTATATACAAATATCATGTGTATTTATACACACACACACACACACACACATCTCTATAAAACTAAATATATTTAATTCCTTGTGGTCTGTCACTATAAGTAACAAGGAAATTAAACTGAACACCCAGCCACCTTATTTTCTTGGGAATAGTCTTCTCCCTGCATTGGGGTAAACTTTTAATGTTTAGAAAAATATATGATTAAAGTTTTGGCCTACTAGTACTCAATAAATGAATTTTAAGATATATCTATTAATCTGGTATATTCTATTTGTTTTTTGAAGATTTTTTTATTTATGCATACAAGAACTGGGGTGTAGGCCAGAGTTGTGGGGTTGAGAGGATTCGTCAGAGACAAAGTGGGGAGCAGAACAGGCAGATCTATTGAAATACACTGCTGAGGGGAGCAGTGGGTGAGATAGGAGAGGTCTGCTGTGCCATCTGGGTTAGCTCCCTGGCCAGGGATTGACCTCATGTTGTTGATAGCTTGATAGCACTGTGTCTTTAACCCCTTTGCCACCAGGTAGGCCCCACATATGTTATATTCTAAACACAAATGACCCAGTTCACTTCTATTAAAGCAGATGTAAAATTGATTTACTTAAATTGAGTCTTTCTTGCTGCTACTCTAAGTAAAACTTCTTAGACTCTTTTGCATAGGTCATCAAAATAAAGCATTTTTGTCATTTTATAATCATATTAAATGTTATGTAGTCTTCTCTTATGAAATAAACAGATGTTTCATATTGTTTCATTCTAATTCTCGACTATTATTTTTTCATTTTTTCCACTGCTAGGAGGGAGAAGATGTATGGGTGGATTTTAGGGAAAAAATTCTGTGGGTATTAGTTTGAAGCCTCTATGGCATTGTGATTTACATTGACCAAAGCTAGTTCTTAGCAGTGGTCTTTTGATATATCACAGGAGATGATAAATTGGAGATAACAAAGCAAATTTCTTGAGTGGGTGGATGATTTTTCTATAAAATGTGCTTAAGGATGCTGTTTCAGGAAGAAAATAGTACTAAAATTCTACTTTTTAAAGAAGATATCTGAAATTTGTTAATGCTGTTTTCTTATGCAATAATTTTCTATTAGCACAGATATTCTGAGACTCTCATTGGCTTTATTTACTTTTTTACTAAAAACAGTGCATACATTTAATGATGCAGTCTGAGGTAGTATCAGATAAACAATGTTAATTCTCATCTTTAGGCAAATTCGACTGATTTTCTGTCTGCTAGATCTCATGGGTTATTAGTGACTAAAAATTTTCAACTACTTTGGACAACTATCCACTTATAACCTCCTTCTTTGTAAACTAGAAAAATAAAAGATAAAGAAACAAGCATACTCAGAATTAAATGATTGTGGGCTTGTGATGTGTTGCTTTTTTGCTTTTAGCTGTAAATAATTGACCTATGGTATTTGACCTGAAACATTTTGAATTATTTTCAAAACCAGTTTTGCATTCCATCTGTTGGGCGTCTTCATTTTCAAACATCACAGAATAAAAATAAGTCACTTTGAAAGGTTACTCAGGCCTTAATGTCCATTTCTGTGTCTTGTAGGAATAGCCTTTCTTTCTGTCTTTCTTTGGTCTTTAAAGCGTATAGCTAACTAGCCTCTAACCAAAACTTTAATTAGGTGTCCGAGAAACCTCAGATTGCAAGCAATTCCATTCAGCTAATTTATGTGAACCTGTAAATATTCACAAGTGCACAGGCTTTTCTTAATTGTGTTAAAATTTTTAAAACACATTGAGATAGACATTTCAAAGTGCTGGATTGTGACTCTAGCAATACCAGGTTTGTGACCTTACATTCTCTACATTTTTAAAGATATTCCATTATTTTTCTCCTTTGACCCATGCATTTGCAAAATTATGTCAGTGTATACCTAATATTAAATATATTCACCTAAAATATTTTGCTGTTGCTTATTTCATTATTAGTTTAATACCGCTTAGTTAAAATTCATTTTAAAGAAAGTTCTTTGTTAGTATGTGAGAATGAACCATATATATATTTTTTTTCTGTAACATGTAAGTCATGTTTTAGTGTTACATGTTTAGCTAAAATAGTGTTATAAAAATAATTGGAAATATTTCATAAGATTTTATATCTGGTTTCACTCATACAATTTATGCTACCAGCAATTAAGTCACCCTAGTATATGCCTTAGTTAATTAAGCAATGATATCTGAATAGTTGCCATTTATTCATGGAATTTTTTATAAAACTTAAGGACTTGGGAAAAAATTCTAGGTTTTACTGTGATTTCAATGATGCAAGAGTTGTAAGGTATGACATTTTAGTATATGCATTACCAGAAGTCAGAAAATAGTCACATCTAATATGTAATAACTCTTGAATAATACTTTTTAAAGAGAAGAGTAATAATACTGAATTTTGCTAATCTTATTACCATTTTAACTTGACTGCTTGAAAAAAACAGTATTTCATCAGATGCCTTTTTATATAGGTCAAAATGTCAGATAAATGCCATTTTAGGCATCTGTCTAAGAAGCAGTGATGTCTTTTTATTCTGAACTCTAAATTAAAAAGGCTGTCTTTTTTCCTGATTATCAGAGTTGAGAAAGGCTTGCCAAAAACTTTAAGCATTGAATTTATTTTTTTTAATGAGATTATTGAATCTGTTCTTTCCAGTAACGATTCCAATAGATGAAATCTTGCCATTTGCAATAACATGAATGGAACCAGAGGAAGTTACGTTAAGTGAAATAAGTCAGAAAGAGAAAGACAAATATCAGCTGATTTCACTCATATGTGGAATTCAAAGAAACAGAAAAATGGAACAGACAAAACTAAAGCAAAATCCACCCTAGAAATATCACTGCAAAATGGAGAGTGGCAAGGGGAGAGGGCTGAGAGTAGAGAACAAAGTGGAAAGCGAGGGGTGAACCTATGTCCCTAAATCATAGACAGTGTTGTCAGCAATGCTATCTTAAAAAAATATAATTTTTTAAAAAAGTAAAAAAGAAACCTTTAACCTTTTTATATCTCCATTGGGTACTTTTGATACTGGAACAAACGAACCTCAATATTGTTTTTTGTATTAATCAGAATAAGTGTTTATTAATTTATCTGAAATAGAGTGGCAGTGAAGTAAATATTGCTAGAGAAGTGCAAATTGAATGACTGCAAAAGTCAATACACTACCCTGAAAATGGAAAAAACATGGGATTCTAATTCCTGCAATTAAAAAAGTGTTATCTTGTGGTCTACTGAGAAAAATAAAAACGCATTTAAATTATTTATTCTGAAACTAATTTGCAAAAAAAGGCATTTAAGAATTGATAATTATTAGTTTGCTAAGTTACAGTAAAATATAGCAGCCTGAAAGAACTGACAAGAAAGCTAATTCTTTTTTTAAGTTAATATTTAGGGCAAATTGCACAAACTGAATATTTCATTGAGGAAGTCTATTGTTGTGTTTCCCAGCTGAGCTCATAATGGAAATAATAGTGATGCAACTAAATGTACTGTAAATAGCTATTGCATTACCAAATTAAGAAAATATATCGATCAATACATTGTTGTTGTTTTTTTTAAGAGTTATTTATTTATACATACAAGCTGGGGTACAGGCCAGAGGCGTGGGGTGGTGAGAGGTTCACCAGAGACAGAGCAGGGAGCAGAACAGGCAGATCAGAAATGCACTGCTGAGGGGAGCAGCGGAGGCAGGAGAGGTCTGCCGCACCATGTGGGATTCTCCCGGGCTGGGTGTCGAACTCGCATCGCGCGCTGCCGACAGCTCCACAGAGCAGCGCCCAACCACTGCGCCACCAGGGAGGCCCTTACATTGTTAACCTGAATAGTAATGTCCATTTATTGCCAGAGAATATAGCATTGTATTTGACCTGAAATTATATCTGGGGACCCAGATTTTTAGAAAGAGGGAAGGCTACTTCAAAAGACTGCATTCTCTGTCAAGGTTATATTTGTTATCTTTTTTTCTCTGAGGTAATTGCATGATGAAATTATGTGTGAGAAGAGAATTTTCAGCTACTACCTTGAATAAAGGTTGGGGAAAGGTTATGTTTAGCATAACTCCATTTCCAACATATTGTTGCCCTACAGGCAGAATAACCTAATTCCACTTCTTTTCTGATTCCGGTGGAGTACAGATTTCTTAGTTTTTCATGCATTTTTTTTTTTTTTGTCTCTTTCCCCATCTGTATTTGCATTCATTCCCCTGATTGTGTTGGGAAATAAGGTAACAGGAATGCAGTGATTTGAGGGCCACTCACTAAAAAATGTCCTTTACACCCCTATCATGCAGTTCAACTACCATGTAATGCTTTTTACAATGAAATTTTATTTTTTCTCGTTAAATTTGTGAATAAGTTTCCTTGAAATGTTACTCAGTTTGACACAGAAACAGGAAAAAATAAATATTCCAGATTGGCTTTTATTATACAGGAATGCTATAATGCCACTTGGTATCAAAATCCAGAACAAAAATTATACTAATAAGACTCTTTTGCTAACTGTGAATCATTGAATTAATGAGCTTTTCACTTATTTATTTATTCATTTATTCATGTGCTACTTATAAGTTGCTATGTGCCAACCACTCTTTAACAAAGTTCACTAATAAAATGCTTTAAAATTCTAAAAAAAATACTTTAAAATGCTTTTCAAAAAGCTAGAGCGACAACTGAAGAACATTCCACAAAATAACTCCCCAGTATTCCTCAAGTGTCAATCATTAAAAATAAGGAAATTCTGAAAAACTATCACAACCCAGGAGTACCTAAGGAGACATGACAACTAGGTGTCATGTAGTGTCCTGGGTGAGATCTGTGAACAAAGACATTAGATAAGAAGTAAGAAAATGTGAGTAAGTTATGGAATTTAGTCAATAATAATGTGCCAGCATTGTTTCATTAATTTTTACAAATGTACTTGCAAGTGCAAGATGTTAATATTAGAGGAAACTGGCTGTGGAATATTGAAATTCTCTCTACCACTTTGTAGTTTTTCAGTAAATCAAAAACTGTTCTGAAATTTTTAACAGTATTAAAAAATGAAAGTGAACTATCTCAGCTATAATAAAGACTTCTAAAGTCTTGTCATTTTACAGAAGAAAGTAAAGAGCATAGAGGACGTAGAATTTGCCTTGGATGGCTTACAGTTTCTTAGTAAATAGTCTTGAACCAGAAAGTGACACATTCTTTTCGATAAGTGGCAATGAACTTATGACATTGAAATAAAAATTTTAGTCTTCATAGAAAAAAACACAATTGGAGTGTATTTTTTAGTTCTTGATCTTAATGGCATGTTACATTCACTAAGTCCATTAGCATTGTTAGTAGTATTTTTCTATGGTTTATATTGATAACATTTTCCTGGGGCATCTAAGTACATTTCTGGCTGGACTTATCTCGGTTTGATTCTATCAGTGATCCTTTAAATACCTTTTTTTAAATTTATTTATGCATATAAGAGCTGGGGTGTAGGCCAGAGGTGTGGGGAGGGTGAGGATTCACCAGAGACAGCGTGGGAAGCAGAAGAGGCAATCTACTGAAATACACTGCTGAGGGGAGCAGCAGGCAAGGCAGAAGAGGTCTGCTGTGCCATGTGAGAAGCTCCCTGGCCAGAGACCAGGGATCGAACTCATGCTGCAGCAGCTGTGGGTAGCTTCATAGTGCTGAAACTTAACCCCTTGTGCCACCAGGGAGGCCCTATATTTTATATACTTTCTTTGTTCTGTTCAACTAATATGTATAACACTAGATATGTTTTATTGTTACTTACTTTGAATTTTAAAAAATTAGAAAATATATTGTAACATTGCTATCTTTGAGGTAGAGATTGTAATAAAACGTCATGAAAAATCTTGTTTGTACTACACTGAGTTATGTCTGAGTACAGCTGAAATGAAGAGCCAAGGGAGTAATTAACAAAGCTATATGTAACACACACACACACACACGCACACACTTATAATGATATGTAATATATATGTTTAACATATTTAAATCAAGAAAATACTAAAAGCAAAAGAGGATAATCTCTTCATATTCACCTACTGGTGTCTGTCTATGTAGTCTATATCACTCTAGATAAATAACATCCAGCATCTAGCTGAGATGTGGAAGATCCTACCTGGTGTATCAAGATGATTGTTAGGAAAATGTACTTGAGGAAGGCTTTTGTGGCTCCTTGCCTTATATTATTCATTGATATACAAGTGAATGTTTCAAATGTTTGAATACAATTAAATAAAACTAGAATCAGATGTGAATAAAAAGAAGAGATAACCATGTCTAATGAAATTAAATCCCCAAAGAAGTATTTAACAGGCAGTGGGGGGCAGGGGGAGTTATATTTGCACAATTACTGTTTTGGCACATATAACAAAATTCTCAGTCTGTCAGTTCAAGATGTACCATGAAATTATGGAAATTAGACTTTACCCTTATGTGATCAAATTTTATTTTAATGAAAAGTCCAAGATTACAACGTAGTTGAAAACCAAGGTATAGGTAAAATAAACACTGTAAGACAAAATAGAGGAAAGCATTACAGAAAGTAGTCACAATAACATATTCGGTAGAGAGAGTTACACATCTATTTATAGAGACACATGACATTTTAAATCTATACATATTTTGAGTGGAATTTTTTTTAGAAAATAGTGTGGGTAGTTTATATTGCTTAAAATGGACATTTGAAGATGAGATCTTTTGATATTTTTCAGGGAGCATAATTAGAAATATATTACCAAATGTTATTAGGACCACAGATAGATAAGAGCTGTGAACAAAGCCTGTGCCAAAGTCTCAGTAATGTGATAAAATTAACAAATGGAGGCAATATATCCTGAAATGAGCAGAAAGGAAAAGGTGCATTTCCTCCCAACAGCTGTTTTTATAGACCTAAGAAAGTAGTTGAGGGTAAGTGGGTGGCTGACAAGTCACCTTCTTTTGCAAGAGGAGGAAGCAAGAAATAGCAACTGCACAAGTTACGGTAAAAGATTTCTTCCTTATACTTGCCTTTTCACCCAGCTTGGATTACAATCCTTCTCCTTTGATAAGCAAAAAAGCGGTAAGAATGTGTGTAAAGCTTTTTATCTCACTGAAAAATTGTTGGACAGAACTTTTCAGGGACATCTGGTCTCACTTATGTAGTAGAATGACAGAAATGTTCAACATTCGTAAGAGCTTTTAAAAATGGGATATGTGACAGTTTATACACTATCTCTTTTCTTTGTGTGTGGGTAGGTTTGAATTTGTTGATTAGTTATAGCTAACTTCAGCGGGTGTAGTTATGGCACTGTTAGGCTGAGTCTATAAAATTTCTGTGATAATTAGAGGGGAAAAAGGAAAGTTGTGGTAAGTAAATATCTTAACAGATCCCTCCTTTCTACTAACCAGACTTTGGGTCTTTTATGAAGTCTCATAGTTACTTCTATTGTTTAAATCATTATGATAATTTGCCCCTTTGAACATGTGCAGGCAATTCTATTGTAATAGTTGCTTTGACACCCATGAGGCAATAGAACCTAAGATTTTCCATTTTGTCCTTTTGCTCCATTTTTGGAGTCAATAAACTAATTAATTTCTCTCATTCATGCTGGTAGTAGAGGTTCAAGTCACTCAGGTATTTTAAATAAAATTAAGTGATAGAGATCATAAAATTGATATGTATTTTTTATATTTCTTGAACTACCTTTTTTGGGTTTAACTCTATCCTCATCCTGCATAAAGCATATTTAAATACAAATATGACACATCTTCTCAGGAGAATGACTGGTGTTAACACTGCTTTGAGACAGTAAAATGGAGACATTTCCACTAGATCCCAATTAAACACCTAAGCAATAGGAGAAAAAAATCTAGGGGGGAGGGAGGGAAGAGAGATGATGTGTCATAGCATTCAACATTCCTTTGACCCCCTAATTTTTTTTTGGCATAGAATAACTGGGGTGTAGGCCAGAGATGTGGGGGGTGAGAGGATTTACCAGAGACAGAGTGGGGAACAGAACAGGAAGATTTACTGAAATACACTGTGAAGGGGAGGAGCGGGTGTGACAGGAGAGGTCTGTTGTGCCATATGTGGGTCAGCTCCCTGGCTGGGATCAAACTCAGGCCTTAGAGATAATAGCACTGAGACTTAACCCATAGGCCACCAGGGAGGTTCTGATCCCTTAATTCAGAGATAAGTCAGTGGCAAATCTTTCACACTTACCCAGCCTAATTCATTTTCATTATTTTCCCTGTGCTCTCTTCTGACTGGATAATTTCAAAGTTCTCAATTCTAATTCACAGATACCTTTTCTTGATTAATCCATTCCACAGAAGATATTTTCTATTGCATTTTTTAATTGTTCATTTTATTCTTCAGCTCCAGAATTTCTGTTGAATTCCTTTTATGACTTCTATCTCCCATTTTGATTGTGTATTATTATTCTGATTCTTTTTCACTTGTGTTTCTCTTTAAGTATTTCTCATGGGGCTTCTTTAAAACAGCTCTCTAGAATTCTTTATTGGGTTAATTGCATATCTCTGCATCTTAGGGCTCAATTACTGACTGGTAGATTATTGAGAATTTTTTGTGATGTCATGTTTTCTCAGTTTTTTATGTACCTTGAATTCTTGTGTTGCTGTCTTTGTATTTGAAGTCTTTGTCTTCTCCTGTCTTTATTAACTGGCTTTGGGAGGGAAATACCTTCTGTTAGTCCTGCTGGGGATTCTGAGGCTTTCTTAATTCTACAGAAAAGCCTGTGCAGGGCTTCTCGCTCCCTCTTGTGGCAGATTCCTTAAGTTTCTATGTCGTGATTCTAAAATGTTCTAGACCAGGTGCTCTCAGTCTCCCTTTGCTTTCCTGCTGATGAAGCTAAAGGTCAAGTGTGTGTTTCCTACTCACCTGTAGATTTGGACCAGCTTTCACATGTGCTCACTAGCTGTCTGCCAGAGCTTGTACTCATTGCCACTGGGAGCAGACGCAAGGTGTAGGGATATTTATGGGTAAAGCAAGCAGAACGCCAGAAGTTCCCATACACCAGATGTTTGGAACCACAGGTATTGCAGCCTAGACTGTCCCATATTGTTTTGACAAGGTTACTTTATGGGTTAAGAGCCTTCAAGGAAGTGTTCCTATAAAAGTTAGGATGCGATATTTCTGCTCACAAATAATTTAAGTGTAATTACAGGTGAGAACAATAATTAGTTTCTCCACTGTGCCTGCATACACTAGCCTTTCTCATTGCCTAAGACCATATGATTAGGTCCAGGCAGCGAGATGTCCTTCTGATAGTGAAGTGCCCTTGCCTGGTCAAGGGTTAATGTTTAAAACAAAGAACATTTACTCCCTTCCCCTATTTTCCTTCCTTGCCTCCAAAAATCAGCATATAGTTCCTTAGATTATTTCCTCCAGAGATTAGCATAAGATGGTTTCTTTTATTAAGGTCTTAGTTTCAGACAATAGGTATTAAGACAGCAGGCTCGATCCTAGGCCTAGGGCAAAGGTTGAAGATTATATCCTGAACCTTACTGGAATTTAGATTATGTCTGGTACCTTGCTGGAATTTACATCAAATAGACATTTTTCCAAAGTTCCTTGATTCTCCTCAAAGTATGCAATTGATTATGTATCTGAATATCTGTAATCACCCTACCATTGTCTGTAATTAATTTTTCTTTAAAGTTATGCTTTAAAAACCCTGCTTTCGGGGAAATAAAGCGGAACAGCCTAATCACACTCTCTGGTGTGTACTGTCTCTCACTCACACTTCACCTCTCGCCATTGTGCCGACGCCTTCTCCACCCTCCTTGGGACCCGACTGGAGACATCCATTGGAGCCAGCCTCCGACACACAGGTAAGGTGCCTCCAGAAGATTGTGGGAGTTCTGGCGTTTAAAATGCAATTAGTAGGGCTTCCCTGGTGGCAGAGTGGTTATAGACTCAGTGCTATCAAGCTATCTCCAGTCACTGCAGCCTGAGTTCGACCCCCCAGCCAAGGAGCTAATCCACATGGCACAGCCGACCTCTCCTGTCTCTCCTGCTGCTCCCCTCAGCAGTGTACTTCAGTTGATTTGCCTGTTCTGCTCTCCACTCTATGTCTGGTAAATCCTCTCACCACCCAGGACCTCTGGCCTGCATCCCAGCTTATATGCATAAATATATAAATCTTAAAAATAAATAAATAAATAAAAAGAAATCCCTTAGTGTACAGTAGTAATGGATCCCAGTGTTCTCACAAGGGTGTTTTTGTTTGTGGTTTAATGCTAGATTTTTATTTCTGAGGGAGCATATGAGTAAAGGATGTCTTTTTCCATTAATGCTATTGATTTCAATTCTATGATATTCTTAACTTCTATTTACAAACTGTAGACAGAGATATCCTTCTAAGTTCTGGTTGAGTTTTAATGGAGTGTTTTCAGAACCTCTCTAGTTAGGTGGCTTGCCCATGTAATACTCTCTACCTCCTTTATATATCACTTAACATTTTATAAGTTTCTTTCACAATAAATTCATCAGGTAGTTGTTGTCATCCTAGACAATGTGTATGTGGATACTCGGACTGATCGAGACTAAGTGGTTTGTCAAAAGTCACATGGTTATTGTATAAGAAAGTCTAGGGCTTAGAGCAATCATAGTTTCACAAACTTACTGTTCCCTGGGAGATATTTGGTTGTTTTGGAAATATCTAATCGAGATTACCAGGTCTCATATTAAAACATGACTTTGGAGAAGGAAAAAGCATTCCTGACCAGGAGAAGAGGGATTTGATGATTTATTTTTCTCTTTGTTTTAGCACATTATTTAGAAGAGATAAATGTGATGACTTGTTGATGTGACTGAGCAGATGATCACTGAAGACCAGTATCATGGTATGAAATGTGGCTAAATTTTCTGCTACTGCTATTCCATGTACAAATGTGAGAAATCTGTTCTCTGTTGGAAGGCAGCTCACAAAATAAACAAATAACATTGTATCTATTAACATTAGCAAATGAGAACAGAGAATAGATGATTTTGAAAACCATACTTTTTAACATACCGTATGAATGATGCAGATTCCTTGGGGGTGAAAAAAATTAACAATCTGTTCATATTGGTTGCCAGAATGTTGTTGAATTTTAAATGTGGACACTTCTATTGTGACTGAGAAGGATAAAAGAGCTGTATATCTGAAGTTTTAAAAAGAATAACCAGTGAAACTAGGGTGAGAGAGCAGATACTTGGAAATCAAAATGTGCATTCATTTTAACAATGCAAATAATTTACTAGAGTATAATAAATGTTTATTCTCCAATGCATTCTCTTAACATTACTATGAGCTTTAAGCGAGAGTATTTGTTACTCAAAATTTTGAAAAAATGTGGGTGGATAAAAATATTAGCGGTAGCAGGTAAATTACCACCATTGGATCTTTTATACTTGGAGATCATACAATGATATCCTTAGTGAGGAAAATTCAAAATATTCTTAACTCAGAGGAAATTCTGAATAAGGCAATATACCTTATTCTCTTTAGCTCTCTTCACCCTCTAATATAGTATGTATTTGGGCTTTCTAGCTAGAAATCTGTCCATCAGATAGCAAACTTTATTTCAAGATGATTGTAAGATTCCCAATGAGATTTGTGTATAAAACTACTGAAATGCTGTTACATTAGAGGACCTACCTCGATTAAAATGAGGTAGTGACTTCCCAGAAATGGGAGCAAAATCCAAGTCTCTAAAAACTCTGGATTCTGGGCAGTAGGAATTGGCATGGTCGCATTTCTAGACAGAGAAAATGAAAGTGAAAAGAACCACAGAGATAGGCTGGTACTTCTCTCTGCCCAAGAGTTGTCCAAGACTTTCTTAATGCAAATAAATAATGGAATCTTAAGAGGAAAATTTCACCAATCTGTATAGCAGGGAAACAATCATATTAAACATCAACATTTGGATTTAAATATATTTTTTCTAGTGAATGGCATTTGTTTGTGTGTGCGTTTTGCAATGGGCTGATTGCACATGCTTTCCTTCAAGACTAAAAATAAACAGGGGAAAGAGACACGTCCAAATACGTATAAATTTAATAGAGATTATGAGAAAGTATTATGCACAAAAACAGAAAGGATTAGGATGTCAGTGAAAAACAATGACAACCTCATACTAATAATAAAATAATTTCAAAATCCATGTCTTTTCTTCAATTTTAGGTATATTTTCATTATTTTAATTTTTTTTTATTTTTGACCGCACTCTTAGTAAGTTCACAATGCTAAGCTTTTCTTCAAAATAAATGATGATAGAGAGATACTACATTAGGTAATCTATAATCACCTCTTGTTAATGGTAGCAAATAGACTTTCTAATTAGACTATAAGTTGGATAAAGGATCCTTGACTTTCCTTGAGAAGTAGTTGGTGGTGTACACAGGAAAGGCTGGTGTCACTAAGGCAAGGTAAACACAGGAGCTGTGTCAAGAAGGGCTGCTTAGAGGGGAAGAGTAAGGACTAGAGGGCACACATGTTGCATGAGGGTGGAATAAGGGAAATACTGGCTTTGTTTGTGATGTCGTCTAGTCAAGCAGAGACAGCCTTTTACATATTGCTCTGAGTTGGTTGGTGTTTCTTTTAAAAAAAAAACTTGCAATTTTATGAGGGTTTTCTCTATCATCTTGATTTCATTAGAACATAAATAAGTGAAATCTTGTCAGTGTGACATGTAGTATTTGACAGGGTTTCTAGAAATGTAGGACATTTCTTAGAAATCCCTAAGATATACTACACTTAATGAAAACATCCTATTTATTTATTAATAACCCCTTCTTAGCCATGTTACTGAAAGAAATCATTAGACTGTTCAAATCAGTAGGTAAACTGAAATAAAATTATCTTATGATCAGATTTTCTTTTTTATTTAAAAGAATCTTTCTTCTATGAAAAGGAACTAAAAATCAACACCTGGCTGTCATTTTCAGTCCCAGACAATTGAAGTACCAAAAATGATTGAATTCATGTAAATAGAATGTTATTTACAATAGAATGTGTATTTCATGCTCTTGAGAGGAGACTGATGTTTGAATAGAGAGGTGTGTGTTAGTGTTCTCCAGTGAACAGAACTAATAAGATGTATATGTATATTTCTCTCTAAAATACATTATTATATAATGCACTTATATGTATGTATTTGCATTATATGTGCTATGTAAGCTATGTAGACACATACATATAGGTTTATGGTAAGGAACTGGTTCATTTGATTATGGAAAGTGACAAGTCCCAGGGTCTGTGTCATCAAAATGGAAACCAAAGATACCCGACAGTATATATGCTGGTAGGCTCAAGACTTGGGGAGAACTTATGTTTCAAGATGAGTACAAAGGCAGAAATATATGTGTGTTTGTGTGTGTGTGTGTGTGTGCATGCATGTATATTTATATATGTGTATATATCTATGTATATACAGCTTAGGAGAGCCAGATAGCTGTATTTGGGAGAAGGTAATCCTCTTTTGCTCTAGCCAGACATTCAACTGACCGGAGGAAGCCCACTCATATTAAAGAGGGCTTTTACCTATGCTCTCCATTAAATGTTAAAATCACTCAAAAATATTCTCACAAACATGTGGGATAATGTTTGAACAAATATCTGGGCACTCTGTGACCCACTCAAACTGACACATAAAATTAACCATCACGATGAGGAGGACAGAAGTGACAAAAGGAGCTGGCAGTGTGAGGTCAGTGTGGCAGTGAAGTCCAAAGGATGTTTAGTCAGTGTGGTGTCAGCAAGAAATTCAAGAAAGTCCATTTGGGCATCCATGTGCTATCTTATTCTTTCAAACATAAAACTTAAGGGTCAGGCTAATGTAGTCACTCAAATCACAGCTCTTAAAGGGTGATAATCTTGTTGAAGGGTCTTCAAAATATAATACAGAGGCTGACTGGTCACTTAGATCCTTTGAGAATTTGCAATCACAAAACCTCCACAGCTTTGTCAATAGTGTTTCCTCTAGCTATGAGATTTGTAATATCAACTTACTGAATTTCCTGCTTCATCTTCCCTCTTTCATAAATGATTAAAATATTTTAATTAAGGATTTTGACTGGATTAAATGAATAAAAATGATAGAGAGTAAAAATGCATAAAGATAGAAGAAAAAGTAAATTCTTTTCGTAAAGTAACATGACCATTTATGTGATTGAAAAGTAACAATTTAAAGGGAAAAATTTACCAGTCTGAATAATTGGTGGAGATGTCACATGCCTGATCCTCAACCTGCCACTGGTGCCTTCTGACAACCGATGGAGTGACTTTTTGAGTTTAGTTGCTTCCCTTTGTTGTAAAGCTCTGTGACTCCTCAGCTAACACCTAAGAACACCTCCTGGGTTGTTTTTATTTTAACTGTTCCTACTGATAGGTCAGTACATTTCCTTTGCCCTGCTTCAGGTCTGCCTCTTAATCTTCAGAGGACCTCTCACCCTGTTGCACATGATTTCTCCTCTCAACAGGTAATTACAAGAAAATGTACAAGTATGATCTTGTAAGTCATTTACAATGAATAGATGGGTCAAAAGCAAAGGTGAAAGACACTGTTTAAATGCTAAATCTTATTGAGGTTTAAAGATATCTTCTTGTGTTGCATGGATTTCTGTTTAGCAGAGATGGCCTCATGGCAAGAGATTAATGTTGCAGACGTAGAGGTTGCTGAACCTAAACGATTTTAGGAAGAAGCCATTCTTCACACGTACTATCCAGGTTGCCACTTTGGAATACATTTTCATCTACATGGAGGCTATGAGTGGACATATTTCCTGTAACTTTTGCAGCCAGAGTGATAAATACTTTCTGATTAATATTTCCGTGGTCAACTTAGTTTCTTTGACCTTACCTTATCAAGGAACAAGGCTCACCACTCAATCTGCAACCTGCTTTCTTTCCAGGATTGTTACCTGTGGTCTCAGTCCTGGTCTGAACCAGCAGGAAATATGTTACTAAACTAGATGCCTAAGATCATAGATCAGAGTTCACTGGCATTGCTTTTTTTGTTGTTGTTCTAATCTTAAACAGTATACATAACTTTGCATGGCTGGGTGGAGACACATAGACCTGACAAGCAAAGTAGGTCAAACAAATTCACCTTGGCAATCACTGCTGTGCATGAAGTCCTTATATATTGTTTAACCCCTGTGTGATTTGGTTAACTTTTAAACCAAATGATTTTAAATATATTTACTTTTTGTAGTCAAAATATAATTTCCATATATACAAGTGCAAACATTAATATATCTAGTTTATCTCTAAAAATAGGACAAGAAATAAGGCATTCATAACATCACCAACATTTCTTTTTATATTTTCTACCCTTTTCAATATTCTGTTTATTTATTTTCATTGTGATAAAAATACCTAACTAAACAAGATCTACTCTTTCAACAAATTTTAAGTGCAAAATAAAGTTTTGTTAAGGGACAGTATTATACAGTGGCTCCCTTGGACTTATTCTCATATAAATGAAAATTTATACCATTCAGTAGCAACTTTATTTTCTGAAGTTAGTTATGTAGATATTCACAATTCATGTGTTCTCCACATTTTTTAAAAGATTTATTTATTTATGCATACAAGCTGGGGTACAAGCCAGAGGTGTGGGGCAGTGAGAGGGTTCACCAGAGACAGAGTGGGGAGCAGAACAGGCAGATTAACGGAAATACACTGCTGAGGGGAGCAGCAGGAGAGACAGGAGAGGTCTGCCATGCCATGTGTGAATCTCCCCAGCCGGGTATCGAACTTGCGTCGCCGCTATCAATTGCTCCACAGCACAGCGCTTAACCACTGCACCATCAGGGAGGCCCTCCACATTTTTTCTTAATGGCAATCAGACAGAATACTGATATGGAAATATGGGCTTTTGTTTTCATAATTTTAATTTTTAGATGCTTATGCATCTCAATTATTATTTATTTTTGTTTACTTAAATTTTTAAATGAAGTAGTAGTATTATAGGTCTCAAGGAGTAACATATAATAACATGTAGATTTCAAAGCGATGAAGGACTTACACGATGAAAACTATAGACATTATAAAAATTGTTTTTATCATGACATAAATTGATGGAAAGCATTCCATGTTCATAGATGGAGAAAATCAATATAGACAAAATAACTATTCTACCAGAAGTAATATGCAAACTTAACACAATTTCTGTCAAAATACCAATAATATTCTTGTAAGACGTTTAAAAAAAACATTAAACTTTATAAGAAATCCATAATATTCACAAAATGAATAACAAAATCTATCCTGAAAAAAAGGAGAGAAATGGAAGAATCATGTTAGCTGATTTTAAACTATACTCTGAATCAACACTGTAACAATATGACATTGGAATAAAAATAGACATTTGGATCAGTGAGACAGAATTAAAAGTTCAGAAATAAATACCAGTATTTATCAATATTGTGTATCTCAATACTTAATTCATAATAAAAAAACAACCATACCCATAAAATGGGGAAAGGAAGTTCTTTTTAGCATATGATAATGGAAAAACTGAATAGTCATGTGTAAAATAATGAAATAGGATCACTCTAATTCTATGAAGTAAATTAAAAATGATAAGGACTTAGATAAAAGGCTTGAAACAATAAAAGAAAAAAATTGGACCTCCCTGGTGGTGCAGCGGTTAAGCGTTGCGCTGTGGAGCTGTTGGCAGCGGAGATGTGAGTTGGACGCCAGATCGGGGAGATTCCCACATGGCGTGGTGGATCTCTCCTGCCTTGCCCCTGCTCCCCTCAGCAGTGTATTTCCTTTGATCTGTCTTTTCTGCTCCCCACTCTGTCTCTGGTGAACTCTCTCGCCTCCCCACACCTCTGGCTTGTACCTCAGCTCGTATGCATAAATAAATAAATCTTTGAGAAAAAATGGTGATTTTTCATGACATCAATGATGAAGATATTTCCAGAGACTCAAACCCTATGGCAAGGGAAATAAAAGCAAAAATAAAAAACAAATAAACCAATAAATAAAGAAGGTATGAGAATTAAGAAACATCTTATTGCATCTGAGAAATTATTTACACATTACACAAACAACTGGTCGTGCATAAAAAATTTTTTATTCAATTGAACGATAAAAAAAATCAGTCCAATTAATAAATAGACAGGATATTTGAACAGACAAGACATCTACAAGTTACTAGATACTTGAAAAAATATTCATATCACTTTTAGTAAGGGAAATGAAGGTCAAAACCACAATGAAAATTCATCTCACACTGTAAGAATTGTACACATTAAAAAGACCCCTAACAACAAGTGCTTAAAAGGATGTTAAGAAAGTGGAATCTTCTTGCACTGTTTATGGGGATATAAACTGGCACAGTCATTATGGAGAGCAATCTGGATTTATCTTAAAACTAAAAAGTGAAAAAACCTTATGACACAGTGATCTCACTCATGGACATCTGTCTTAACAACATGAAATCATCAATTTAAAATATTACATATTCTACAATGTTTATTGTGGCATTATTTATAGTAGCTAGGATACAGAAACAACTTAAATGGCCACTTGTAAAGGGTTAGATATATTCACACAATGGCATGCTATTCAGCCATAAAGGGAAGATGAAGTTTACCATTTATAATAAAATGGAAGGAGTCCAAGGGAATTATGTGTAGTAAAGCAAATCAGAATGACAAAGACAAATAGTGGACATTTACACAGTGATAAAGCAAAATACCTATAAAAATCCACAGCCTCTTAATAAACATAGTGACTTTTCTGAGGTTAAAAGGAAGGAGAAAGGAAAGAAGGATGATCAGGATGAAGAATGGAGATGGGAAAAAACATAAATGATTGAAATATCCAACATCATTAAAAGGAAGCAAAAAAAAATCACAAAAATCAAGATTGATTTGTGAAAATAGTCACTAAGCAGGGTAAAACTTTCACACAGCTAAGGGATAATGCTAAGAGTGAACACATTATTTTAAAACACAAGAGAGGAATGAGAATTGTCCAAAATAAGACATACCCTGTAGGACCAGACCAGCATTCTCTTATTTGAAATAGCAGGTGTGTGGACTCTATGGTAGCTAAGGCAACAATGCAAATTTAGGGTAAGCATTAGAGTTGAAGAAAAAAAAAATGATGCTATACATCATCTTGCCAGAAATAGTGGTTTACTTGGAAAATAGACAACATATGGTGGCTCTAGTCTTTAGCTACTTATAGTCAGCTAGAAAAAATAAGCAAAAAATAATTTCTTTGTAAATTTCACTGAGCTTTCCAAAATGTTAACATCTTACATAAGTATAGTCATCTTATATAAGCATACACTGGACTTACTAATATACAAATGCTAGTTAATCTGTTGATCTTGTTGACCTTTTATCAGTTGTTTCAGTACTGTCTTTGTGTTCAAGACCAGTATCTGATCCAGGATCACATAATTATTTTTATCCCTTTAGTCTTTTTATAGCTGGCAATGGTTCTGAATGTCTTTTTCTATCTTTCATGAACAATGGAAAACTGTTTTGGAGTCTATCCCTCTATTTGAGTTTGGCATGTTTTCTCATGATTAGATTCACTTTAGAAGTTCCTGGCAGTAATGCCACAAGAATGATGCCACACCTTTCTCAGTCCATCATATCAGAAGGTATAATGTATAGGTAGATATGTTTCACTCCTTGCAATATGAGCCACCTACTTAAGGAAGCTTCTGCCAGATTTCCCCATAAAAAAATTATTGTTTTCCCATTTCTATTTATCTTGGAGCACTTTCTTTTTTCTCATGTTTACTTGCTTTTTTATTCATTCATTCATTAGTTAAGTTGTTTAGGCTCACAGATATTTGTTTAGCTATAGGTTATTGCAGTCAATCAGTGTATAGGTTTTAATTTGTGTTAGTCAGAGTTCTCCAGATAAACAGAACTACCTTCACATGTTGCTTAACAATGGAAATACATTCTGATAAATGCATCGTTAGGTGATTTTTATCCTTGTGTGAATGACATAAAGTATAATTGTATGAACCTAGTTGGTATAGCCTACTATACATCTAGACTATCTGGTATAGCTTGATGGGATTACCATTGTACACATGGTCTATCATTGACTGAAATATTGTTAGGTGAGGAATGACTATAGTAGGATATATGTGGAGAGAGAAAGAGAGTTATTATGAGGAACTGACTCATGCAATGATGAAGGCTAAATCTGGCATTCCAGATCTGACATCTGCAAGCTAGAGACCCAGGAAAGCTATTGGTATAGTTCCAAAAGCTGTTGCTATAGTTCTAGTCAGAGAGCCTGAAAGTAGCAGCAGTAGAAAAGATGAAAATCCTAACTGAGGGTCCCCATTGGTGGCACAGCAGTTAAAATCTCAGTCATGTCAAGCTATTGTCAGCCACTGCTGCATGAGTTTGATCACCAGCCAGGTAGCTAACCCACATGGCACAGAAGACCTCTCCTGTCTCACCCACTGCTCCCCTCAGCAGTGTATTTCATGTATCTGCCTGTTTTGCCCCCCCCTTTGTTTCTGGTGAATCCTTTCACTGCCTCCCCCCTTCCCACGCCTCTGGCCTACACCCCAGTTCCTGTATAAATAAATAAAAAATAAATCTTAAAAAAAAGAAAAAAATCCTAATTGTAAGATGGAAAGGTGAGAAGATGTTTCTCCCCGACCCCCAGGCAGAGGACAGGGGCAAATTCTCCTCTTTTTTTTCTGTTCAGTCCACAAATGCTTGGAAAATGCTCATGTACATTGGGGAGAATTATCTACTGAATTCACAGATTACAATGCTAATCTCATTTGAAAACACTCCCCCATCACAAATGTGCTAAAAATGATTAATCTGAGTACTCCATGACCTGTCAAATTTACAAATAAAGTAAACTATATATATTAATATAATTTATTAATATAATTATAATTCATTAATATAATCAATTTATTGATATAATCAATATAATTATGTTTGATTATTAATATAATGTATTGATATTTAATATAGTTAATTAATAGTTGATATCTATTAATTTATTAATAAAATTTAATTCATTAATATAATTTATTTATTAATATAGTTAATTCGACTTAAATTGTCCTGGATTGTACATTGTGAACTGCTTCATACTGACTTATGTTTCATTTGACATGTTGTCTTGTTATTTATATATACATTATTGTAGATAAGAGATACATACTCATTTAATACCTTCTTTTCATTTTCTCCCTGGTTTTCCCATATCTTTTGGACTAAACATTCTGTTTAGTGCCTTTCTTTGCTCTTTCACTTCTTATTTATCTTATGACCTGTCTCTGCTTCAAAAAGCAAGGCAAATATTTCTGTATTGCCTTTAGAAAACTATTTATTTCTAATTTAAATTTGATGTTTTATTGGGCAAAGGACCTTGCTTTGTTTTTTGTGCTTCGAAATGTCTCATCTTTAATAATAATGTATAATAAATAAGAACTTTTGAAGACACGTGAATTTTAATATTCACTTATTTTGAATTAACCAGCCAAATAATGTACTGATAACCAAAATGATTTTATAACCACTCACTATCAGATGCACATAATCTAATCATTGTAAAAACCATTTTGGTTATTGTCAGAAAGGTAGTATTTTGGATATGATGATCAAAGACCACTCACATAATATTGTGTCAAAAAGCAGATTGTCTTGTTATGGAAATATTCACTATATTCTGTGTGTGTGTATATGTGTGTGTGTGTGTGTGTGTGTGTGTGTATTTTAAAAGAGTCCAGAATAGCAGTTCGTGTTATGCCTTCAAGATCTAACTTTTCCAAGGGTTAATCAGTTCTGAGAAACAAATCCTATTTTGCTTCCAAGTCATTAAAAATGGTGCTACCTGTTGTCCAGCGCACTATTATTCTTTTAGACAGTCACAGTGGGGGAAGAAGTTTCTTTTCTTTTCTAACCTAATTAAAAGAAAACAAATGTGTTATAATAGAAATCATAAAGTCACCATAGGATGTTTCCTTGAGCTATCAGCTTTCCCACATGGTCATTAATACTCAGATTATAGCATGTAACAATTCTCATTAATTCTAACTATGTTAAGTTGAAAACAGGTTTATTAAATATTTGGAAATTGGTAATGTTATTAGAAAAAAATTATATACAGTGTTGACTCTTAACTGGTTTAAAGACTTATTAATTAAAATTAAAGAATCCCTGTGACATAAAATAAAGCAGGCCAGTAAGTATCACTGCGTGTGGGCATAGACATGATTTTGTCATGTTCTGGGGGGAATACTGGGAGAGTCAGTTCATTATTAATTGACTGATTCCAGTGTGGCCTTTACTTGCTTTGTGCTTTTGGAGATTCAAGGGAAGGAAAACAACAGTCCTTGTTCTTAACAGCTGAGAACATATTGATGTTATGTACTTGTGTATAATTGAGGGCTAAGTGGTGTGTTGAGGAGGCTTGATTTTGGAGCTAGAATTTTTTTAAAAAGCTTTTGTTTGCACACCCGAAGGAAGTGAAACCAAAGTCAAAAGTAACAGCACAAAAACATTTGATTAAAGAAGGGATGTGAGGGGACTCACTGGTGGTGTAGGAGCTAAGTCTCAGCACTATCAGGCTATCACCTCTGTGGCCTGAGTTCGATCCCTGGCCAGGGAGCCAGCCCACATGGTGAGGCAGACCTCTCCTATCTGGCCCACTGCTCCCCTCAACAGTGTATTTCAGTGGATCCTCCTGTTCTGCTCCCCACTCTGTCTTTGGTGAAACCTCGCACCCCCCACCACACACACACCTCTGGCCTATACCCCAGTTCTTCTATGCATAAATAAATAAAATAATTATTTTTTTAAAAAGAAGTGAAAGTTTTACAAAATCAACTATATATTGAATATATAACACAACTGATCAGAAATAGGTTAGTATGCTGTTTGAAAACAATTTAACAGTTACCAGAGATTTACTGTAGAGATTGCTACAATAAAACTGAGAAGCCCATGATACTTTCTTTGCCTTTATTTAGGGATAGATTTGTGTGGTCTCAAGAAATGGGTAGTGTTCATCATACCTAAATTGCTTGGCTATTGCCTATTGGCACATGGAAACCATTCATCACTCTTGTAGTTCTTAAATGCCTTCAATGTTTCACACACTGAATTCAGAAATGTAATTAGCAAGCTGAATACCGTATCAACATTTGATAATTGCTCCTAAAATATATGGTATATTATGCAGTTTTACACTGAAAATGCTATTCTATTATCCATTCCCAGAAAATTTCCATTTTTTTAGCATATTTTATTTTTTTCTTTTTTATAAAAGTGATGATGTTGAATGCTAATGAAGTGATTCTTAGTAAAATTCCAAACTGTTATTTTCATGTAATTAGTTTAGCCTTTTGAGTCTGACAGTCTGCAAATATTTTGTTTGGATACCTGCTTTATCTTTCCTTAATAAATAAGTGTATATAAACTGCTGACCCTTGATAAGTAACTGTCCTGAGAAATGTGGGGAGCAGGACAAATCTATTTTTTTTCTGAATGGGTTAGTAAGTAGTTCTGACATTTTTCTAGGCTTGAGTATTTGTTGAGGTTGGCCTTGAAAATTAGCCATTTGGTTAGAGAATATAAATGCTTTGTGGAGTAGGCATAAGTCACGTTTTTGCTTTATCCACCCAATGCTAATATTTCTGGTGAGGCAATTGCTTGGGAAATTCACCAAGGTTCCAGATGTCTTGGACCATGAAACTCATTTTGCTCATGCCAGATATATTCTAACTAATGTGGCCAGTGCTGCCATTTGCAGGTCCCATTGGATGCTGTCCTCCACTCTTTCCATGGGTGTTACTGAAAACCAGACTTTCAGGATTACTTATACTCACCTCTAATAGTCCTTTCCCTGTTGTGATTCAAAGGATAATTTCTGGAAAGACCGCAGATAATCCTTGTGAGTCACAGAAACTGTTCTTTTATTGGTATTTCAATAGCTTCACAATCCATGAATGATAGCTACCTTTGGGAAAACATATTATTTTAGATGTTTTATTCAAAGCTGCAGAAACAAGACAGATATTCAAGGATAGTGGGACTTGTCAGCCTCAAGAGAGCTGGTCTTTTTACCCAAGTCTCTCAGCTAAAAATAAGATTTTCTATTATTATCAGATAGGCATTATTTAAACCTGCCATGTTTTCTGTTTCTTAACATTTCTAACATTTCTGTTATTTCCACATCAGCAGTGCAAAACATCTTCAGCTTGCTAGCTTCTTTATTCATCATTAATTCATTCAACAAATTGTTCTAAACACCTTTTATATGCCAGACACTCAATTAGGCATGGTGAATACAGCTATCAAGAGGATGCTTTCAATAAGCTCATGATCTAATGGGAGGGTAAAAAAATAGTTCATTAAACCAGCCATTACAGTACACAGATGAGTACAATGACAAAGGACACCAGAGGATAGGCCAGATCATAAAGGAGAAATGTGCAAATTCGGACTAGATGGGATAGGAGATAGGTGATAGAAAATTGAATTCCAAATGAGTTGAATTTCAAATGATAAAAAAGAAAAACAGAGAAAGAACTTTTTACCCGAAAGTTAGTGCATCTGGTAACAAGATCTGAGGTGTTATAAGTCACGAAGTTGTTTGCAGCATAGCAAAATAATAACCAGCAAAGACTCCATTCAGATAGAGAGTTCCTGAGCTAGAATTTGTCTTATCATATGTTGCACAACCATAAACAGGTTGCATCTTTTTCTTACTTTTTGTTCTTTCATTGCTAAAATATGAAAAAATATTCTACCTTCCTCAAATTTATTGTGAGAATTAAAGGAAGGAACATAAGAAAGTTAGAATAGTGCTCAACAAAAATAAATGCCATCTTCAGCTTCAACCACTCAGGTTCCTATGGTGGTGGGGAGATTTCAAATTGGGAGAATAAAATAAACAAAGATAACTTTATGATTTTTGAATTCCGAAGTCATTATCCAAAAATGAAATGATGGCTGCATATAGGCATTGCTCAGTTTTTCTTCCCTCTTCTGATACTAACTAGATAAAAGTTTTGGAGAGAAAATATAGTTGCATCAGATTCTAGAAGATTTAGCAAGTGCTGAGATATGTAAGAACTCCTAGGGAATAAAATCCACCAATGAGACCTTGAACTTGGGGGAATTTGAAAGAAGGGAAGAAAACAAGTCTTCACCAAAATGTGCGGCCCTTATAGTCAAATATCTGATGAAAAGTTTTAGCAAAAGAGTACATGGATAGCATGTAGGATATGGGATATCCTAAGATATGGCATATGGCATTTTTATAGATTCTGAGTGAAACGACATTTAAGCAGGAGAAAGTAAAGGAGAGGCGAAAAAAGAGAGAGCATGTGGCTTTGCAAATACCTAATGTCACAGGACTGCTTGGGTATAAACATGGTGATGCAGGGATCACTTGGAAGTCTGTGTTATAGACAATTGCATTTAGAGATGAAGAAAGCAAATAATTGTCCTATCCATGGATTGTCATCACTGGAAAGGTAAAAGACCCAAATCAGCAACTCATTGCCCAAATCTCCTGTGATGAAGTTGCTTACATTGAGAATCGAATCAGAAAGCTCTTCCAAAATTAAAAGGCCAATATATATATATATATATTGGCCTTTTAATATATATATCTGAGGCAGATTGAGACCAAGTAGATGTCCCCTACCTAAAACAGGGTAATAGCTATTGTGTAAGTCACCCTGGCCGGCCTCACTTAATTTCCCACAGATTGACCTCAACCTTAGAAGTAATGCAAACACACAAGAACTAAGAGAATGTTCATCCTTTGTGGGAGTGAAATACAAAAATTCATTTACTGAGAAATCACATAGTTGTACTGAGTTTATGAGAAAATGACTAAATTGATTCTGCATCAGACAGCTGTAGTTGGAACCTGAAAAAAGGAATTGAATTCTAAGAAAGTAAAGTTAAAATTTTGCATACTAGTATTTGTCATTGCAAATATCTGCACCACACTTCATAATAAAGAACTTCTGGAGGGCAATTAGATGCCATTGAAAGATACTAAGCTGAGAGGTGGCATGATCATAATTTTTATTATAGTAAAAAAAATCACTTAGGGAGAAAATTAATTGGATTGGAATGGGAAGAAAAGCAGCAGGGTGTAGAAAAAGAAACCAGTTAGAAGAATATTGCAGAAATTCAAGTATGAAGAATTAAGTCCCCTAAATAATGTAGCAAAGTGGATAAACCTGAGATATTAAGTCGAAAGAAATCATAGGATTTAATGGCTAAGATGGTGTTAAAAGAAATGGAGAATACATTTATTCATTTACTGTCTCTTGAGCATCCACTGGGTGTCAGAAATGATATTAGATTCAGGGACTAATATATGAGGGAGCACCAAATAAATGACCATGGCTGTTAGTGACCTTAAGGTTCATAAAGAGAGAGATAGCTAGGAATCAAACAATCACATAGCAAATGTAAAATTATAGCTCTGATAAGTGGTGGAATTCATTATTTTGTTGTGTGATGAAAGATTCAAAACAGACAGGAGATAAAAGGTTGCTAGAAAGATACAACTGAGCTTAGCATTGAAGGACAGGGAGGGGTTAATTTAATTTGAGGGGAGGAAAGAACTTTCTGATATTTCAACTATTTCTGATCATGACCAGTAAGTATTGCATTCTGCCTAATGACCCAGTAACCACACTCACACTTATAGACACGGAGAACAAAGGCTTTGTGAATCAAGTTTAGTCTAACTACTTGCCTGTACTCTGTCGTACTATATTTGTTTATTTCACTACTTAATGTTGCAGGCAATCTTCATTAAAGTGATTTCATGGTCCACTCAGGAGTTGTGATCTACAATTTGTAAAACACTAACTTACTTACTGATAATGTTTATTGAAACCCTACTATACTAAATGTTCTTCTCACAACTATCTTATGAAGTAGATATTATCATTAGTCCTATTTTACATGTGAGACAATTGAAGTAACTATGCTGAAGCCACACAACTATGAATTGGAAAAACTTATGTTTTAAATAAATCAGAGTTAAGATGCTTGACCGCTATACTATACTGTCAGTTTACTACCTGGTCATCTAAAAGGGTGGGGGAAATCCTTAATATATAGCAGAAACCAGAAAGTAAAAGGAAAGAATGTGATCTCTTTTCATATAAGCATTAGGTTTTTATATTCATAATAGCAGATCACAGCCTATTGAAACATATCAGTATGGCATGAATGCCACTCACCATCTTTATGATTGTGAAATAGTTCCAACAGAAAGAAAGAAGAAATGGAACTAAAGTAATTTGCTTTGTCAAGCTATAATTTGGCATTCAAGTTTTCCAATGCCATCTATATCCTTAATAAAATGGTCCAAAGAATAAACACTTACGAATTGTCATCTGTGCTATGTATATGTCATGACTCAGTGCACATACACACACACACAACTTCACAGAACAATGTTTATTCTAATTATGTGTGATGTGTCATGTCATCTATTTTCTTTTAATTTTTCCAAAATGCTGCTTAGGACCCACTAAATTGAGGTTTACCTGCTTGCATACATTTCCCCCCAGCACCTGCCAACTTTGGTTCCATTTCCTTAGGGAATAGCTTTGTCTTCAGAAATTGTCTATTAAGAATTCAATTATTTTGTATGAGTAGTGACACTTTAATCCATTATCAGTTTTTGACAACTTAATGGGAATTAGATTATCAGATTCAATTCAATGTAACAAATAGTGTTTATTGAAAATCACCCGTAAGACTCTGCAATGTTCAAATAATTAATTATCTTTAGAAGTTGATTGCTGGAGCAGTGAAAGAACAGGACACAGGTGGATAACTTTTGATGAGGAAGAGGAAAGAAGTTCGTTTAGTCCTATGATAAACTGCTCAAGAAGGGCTGGGTGAACTACTACTACAAGGCAGAGTCCAGGACAGTCTTAGTCCACAGGGACCCTAGGGTGTTAAGAAGAGAAAATTGTCCAAAACTGGTATCAGAATCAATGACTCTCCATGAACAATGAATACACTTACTGCAGTAAAAGGAAATAGAGCTTCTTGGAAAAATGGGTGTTTTTAAAGCTACAACAAAATGAGCCTGGAGTATCTTGTGATGGAAGTATGTAAAAGGAGCAAAAGAGTCAACTGAAAAAGTGAGCTCCACTTGTCAAAATGGATCAATCAAATAACATAGCATTGGATTATAATCCAAAATACAAGAAAAATACCTCTGAGACTGTATGATATAAATAACTGAACAAATAAATTAATAGGAATACAACAATCTCAATTGCAGAAGAATTCCAAATAATCAATATAGATACCATAACTTTCCTCCTAAATTGGAATATCTTAAGTGACTTCCTTCCAAAGAGCATACCATGGAAAAGGTGAGGAAAAGATCGTGGTGGAGAAATCTGACAAATATTACCTCAACAGGTGATCAGTATTGACATCAGCTATGCTAAGTCTTGTCGATAGCTTGTATACTTGATGTGATGATGAAAATAGAACTTTACTTCTGTGGTTTGCCTCATAAAATCCCCAAATCTCAATCTAATCATGAGGAAGTATATTGTTAAAAAATAACTTAGAGACAATGTAAAATGCTTGAATAGTACCTCTCAAAACTGCCATGCTCATTAAAAACAAGGATAAACCGAGAAAAAGTCAGAGCCCAGAAAAACCGAAGGAAATACAATGACTAAATGTGTGGGTCTGCTAAACTTAAGCGGCCCGTTCAGCCACCATTCTTGTTACCTGCAGCTCTGCTTCTATGCAATGATATAATGACAAATTCCTATAGAAACTGCCTGGTCAATCAGGTATAGCTAAACTTACAGGTGTCTTTCAAATCAATCAAGAGCAGAAAGCTAGATCACTCTGGGAAGGCTATGCATCACAAGGTATGACAGGCAACACCAGGAGGGCTGACGACTGATGCATAAAACATGCTCTCAACTTACACTTCACGAGGTATGACTGGGACCACCCGGGGGGCCAAGGACCGATGTATCACAAGGGATACCAGAAGCTGATCAGTGCAATGCCTTGTTGATAAGATTGAAACCATGGCATGGGATTTAGGGCTTGATCTCAATTACAATACCAAGTCATCAAGCAGATAAGAAGTGCTTGGAGGGCAGACTCAATCCCTGATACAGAGCACATTTTTCTAGTTTCACCCCTCCCTTTTCTTTTTGTCCTCCTTCCCCTTACTACTGATGCGGTGTGATTATTCTATCAATAAAAAGGCCAGGATCTTGTTCTTCTGCTGCATCCTGAATTATGTAGCCTGCTCCATGACTCCCGTTTATCAGTGTGGTATTGCCCGGCACAACATAAATGTATTGTGGTATTTTAAATAGAACAGACAAGAACAAAAATAAAGAACATTGAAGTGAAAACCAAGTCATTTGAATAAAATATGGATTTAGGTTAATAGCAATATATCAAATTTGGTTCATTGATTGCCACAAATGTATCATGCCTAGTTTAAGATATAAACCATAAGGACATTCAGTGTTAGATGCATGGGGACTCTCTGAACTATTACAAATTTTCTGTAAATCTGAAACTATTCAAAAGTAAAAGTTCTATTTTAGAGCTGGTAACAGAAATGGTAAAAACCTGGCATTACAATCTCCAACAAAACAAATGCTCTTCCTTATACCTCAGGCTCCAGCTGGCTTTACCTATCTTCAAAAGTAGATTTTTCTAATTTTTTTCTTCTTGAGCACTAAGTTGCCAAATTAATTCAGGTTTAAAAAGCTGGCAGCAAAACCATTAGTGGTGGAGGTGAGTGACTGAAATGATGCATTTTCAACATTTTCGGAGCCCTCTGGCATGCAACTCCTTATATAAAACAAATAAAGTGTTATGAGACAGTAAATTGAATATGATGTAATGCCAAATGATCAATTCAATGTGCCTTGTCAACAGAAAAATAGCAACTCCCTGCAGAAAATCAACCAAGTAATTGCTGTGCATGACAAAGATAGTGTTCTCCTTGGAGCAGCTGCTAATACCTCAGGAGAAGGGGAGAGGGCAGGTGGTGATAATGTCACTGCCTCTTTTTAAGTCATTGTTTCATTTCCTCTGTAGATTTTTTTCCCCTCCTTTTTTGGTTGTTGTCACTAGTTGGTCTCCGTGGAGAGAGTTAAACAGATTTGTGAGGCTACACTGCTCAGCCCAAGTTGAATAGCTTCCAGCTTGTTAATACTCCACACTAACATTCCTATTGTCATGGGCAACTCTCATTCATTAGTCTCTCTGCCCAACTGCTTTTTCCTGATTCTAGAATAGAAGCTTACTATTCCTCATATCCCCTCTGTGCCCAGAACTATGCTAGGACTCTATGTAGATTAACTTGTAAAAGTCTCAACATAACTATGTGACTGGGAGACTTAGATACGTGTGGGAAAACAGAGCCTCAGCAAGTTTTAGTAATTTGATCAAGATCAGAGACCTCCAAGGACTGAGCCAGATGTGAACCCAGATAATCTGACTTCAGAGCCTGCACTATTTCCTAGTGTACCACCTGGCTTGGGGTTGAAGAAAGTCATCTGTATGTTTGTCTGCTTCCTCCTCTAGACTAAAAACTAAAGAAATGGACTATATTATTTTATCTTTTTAAATTTTATTTGTTTATTTTTATTGAGACTATACTGGTTTATAACATTGTACACTGTATATGATTCAAAGGTATGGGTTCACACCTCTTCAGGTGTCTGCTACCACCCCACACTTACCACCAAGGCACCCAGAGTCCTCTACAATATCATAATCAGTCTCTGGGAATAATAATACTCCAAGTGATTTATTAAGTAAAATACACAGATCATTAAAAATAATATTTGTTATTTTTTAAGTGTGTTTTATACATATGAAAATAAATGGACCTAAAAAAGATACTGAGATTGCTAATGGTTTTTGCCTTTTTTGTTTGTTTTTTATTGCTCCTGACATCAAAGAGCAAAGTAACCAAGAAAACTTTGCAAGCTGAGATGTTTAGAGAAAGAAATTGTCAGTGACAAGTGTTCCTTTTTTAGTTGCACAAAATCAGGTTTTGAAATAACATTTCCTTGAGAAATGTTTTTCGGGAAGGATGCTTTATAGTGGATTATTTGCATAGCCAGCAGGTAGTGTGATTATCTGGAGTAGAAAATCAATTCCTGAAGTAGCCCAGTGCTTCAATGAGAGGCAAAACATGATTAGTTGTGACACTGAGGACTGAAGAAAAATGCTGTGTGTACCTGGGACCAGTGAGCATCCACATGTTCACATGTTTTGGTAGTTGCTAATCATTTGCAGGCACTGCAGAACTCTGAAGAAAGGAGATTGTAGGTCTTGGGAGACATAAAGATTCCAGAGAACCAATGAGAGATATGCTTCAACTTCTTTAAATGGGAGCGTTAATATTGCACTGAGACTTTTCCATCAGTTTGTGCATTTTGTAATATGGACTGAGGGGAGAGTCGCTGAACCTTCTAGGCATTCCTTAACATTCATAAATAAAGCAGGATCTTTATTAAATAAATCTGTCAGTAGTTCCTTGAAGGAAAGTGCCAAGAAGATGTCAGACCTGGGAAATCAATAAAATAGGAAGCAATGATGGCAGAGTAATTTTTTTCTTTCTTATTCTTGCCACCGGGATCTATAATAGAAGGTGAGTGAGAGGTGAGAGAATAGAATAAAATGAAGCAGAGGAAGAATGGAAAGAAGAGAACGGAAAGAGTAAATGATAAGGGGGTATAAGAGGAATAAAGAATTAGGAAGGTGTGTTATTTTCCTTTGGCTGCTATATAAATTACCAAAATTGGATAACTTAAAACAACAGAAATTTAGTGTCTCATAGTTTTGATGCTTGAGGTCTGAAATCAAATCCAGGACCATGCTTTCTTTGAAACATGTGGAGGAGAATCCTTCCTAATTTCTAGAGTTTCCCTGCAATTCCTTGACTTAGAGATGAGTCACCCCTCCCTTTCACTCCTTTGTTATAAGACTGACTTCTTTCTGTGTCTCATCAGATTCTCTTCCCTCCGTGCACCTCTGTCTCCAAGTTTTCTACTACTTATAAGGATATCAGCTGTATAGGATTAAAGGCCTGTACTACCTTTAAAGTCATACTGTAATTACATCTGCAGTAATATTGTTTCCAAACAATATTGCACTCTGATGTACTAAGAGTTAAGATTACTTTATATTTTTCTGGGACACATGATTCAATACCAAAACAGAAGTTTTTGCCAATAAAAATAATTTCAAAATGTGTTTGGAAAGAATAAATTTGTCATCAAAAGCTATAGAATCTTCTAGAAAATGATCATATTTGCAATTTTTTTTTGTCCTTTAAAGGGAAGTTTATTATTTAATCCTTGAATGGGACCCTGCGTCAAGTGGTTAATACACAGTTGCATGAAGAAAACTGAGCGGGTATGATAATTTTGCAGTTGCACTCTGAACTTCATATACACAGAAGGTGATGGTGAAGAAGAGTGGGGCTCACTGATCTGGGGATGATCTGTGAACCATAAAATTCAAGGTACAAATTAGAAGTTACATAATATAAGGAGTCTTGTTTTTTTAGTTTGTTGCTATTGTTACATGATGTACCCCCATTCCCAGAGAGTCATCTCTTAATAAATTTTTGTTGTATGAATAAATGAAAAATTTTAGGAGTGAGGATTGAATGTTGAAAACATCAAAAGTTACTAAGTCATAGATACTGGTTTCAAATCCTAGCTTTGCCAAATACGAATAGTGGGGCCACTGTTATATCACTTTCTGAGACATCATATTCTCACATGTAATTGCATAAAGCATAATAGCAAAAGACTTTCATAAATTTTAAATCAAAGCTGAAGAACATTAAAAAAAATGAGAATGGGTCCTAAAACATGATGATATCTAGTTTAAAATAACCCTTTTTTAAATTTGGTCACTGAACTCTTCAAAGAGACTTCTGAGGACAGCACACAACTGAGGCACTGTGCTGGAATATATTTTAAACATATATAGAATTCTTCACCTTAAAGGACCATCTCAACAAGTAGCCAGACACACAAAGACAGTACCTTAAATGATCAGAATAAAAATCACATCTACATATTTGCAGTAGAGACCATAAATAACTACTCCAGAGTTTTAAAGAAATAAGACATATGTAGGAAAAGCCATCTGCTCATTTCTCCATCTCAGAATCATATGTTTCATTCACAACAATGTACACTTCTAAATGCTCTACTAATTAAATGAGTTGATGTAACTTAGAGTCACCAATTTTAGTGATATCCTAAGTTACTTTTCCCCAAACGTTTTGTTCACTTCTGTTAGTATTGCTTCTTTATCAGCTGCTGGTCTCAATGCGATGGTTTATGTTGTAATCTCTTGACAGCAAGGGGCAAATAATAACGCAAGAAACCGCCAACACTTTCTCACTCTCTCTCCCTCTCTTCCTCCCTCTTTTTCTCTCCCCCTCGTTCTTCCTCCATCTCTCCTTCCCTCCTTATATTTCTTCATCTCTCTCTAAAATTCAAATTCCATCTGTCTTTCTCACTCTCTAAGCAGAGTCTTTCTCTAAAACATATGTTATTCTGAATATTGGCAATTTCTGTCTCTTATTGACTCCAGGTGGTTGTAATAATGCCTAGGTTTTCCAGCACAATCTGCTGCCATCCTATTTTCTCTGTATTCCATGTTCAAGTTCTTAAAGAGTGATCTGAGTATATAAACAAGCACAGTGATTGACTTTTCTTATCAACCACGTTGGTACTCTCCAGGAGAGCTTGTGATCACCACAACTGAATGGACATGTGCACCACAACAACAATGAGAAACCACTAGGCACTCCGCTCATCAGAATGAGGAAAGGGAGGCTGGCACTGAATTAGTATTCCAAGACCTATCATTACTCACTCAGCCAAATCACTCACCTTTCATGGACCCCAGTTCCCTATTCTATATCTAAAGAACAGATGAGATAAACAGATGAAAAATATTTGGAAGTCAAATTTTCCTGTATTATGTATGGTTATTTGCTATTATTGCACTATCTCATTATCCTGAAATATTTCACTAAAAAATTCTAAAAAATCATATCAGGAAGGTAGAGATGACTTTTTCTTAGAAAAATCTAATTCTAAATTTTAAAAAAAATCTGTAAAAATTTCTCTGTACTCTTTATTATGTATAAAATTTCCATATTTTATGCAAGTTGAACACAATATAGTAACAGTTTAGCATTAACTGGTTTGCAGTCTGATTGGGGATAAGTAAATCATAAATCAATAGTGAAATCAGTATTCCTTAATACCCTCCTGCAATCAGCTGTCACTTTCCTTGGGATAATAAGCAAAGGGTCATTTGCAAAGCTGCCAAACTTTAGTCTCCCAGGCTGCAATTTGAGCCTATTTCCTTTTATTTTATCATCCTAGAAAGGAACAACAGCTGGACACATCCATTTGCATAATAACCTCTCCTGCCTGGAGATTGTTAGAAGGTCAGATCTCCACTCTTGCTAATACATCTCAGGCAGAACCTCTCCTTTATCTTTTGTTCTTCTTACAGCAATTAAAACTATCTTTGACCAAAGCTGTATTTCCTTTAAGCATTTGGGTGCTTGACTATATAAAGACCCCTTTTTCTATCCTGTCACATATCCTTAGTTAGGGAACATGTTCTTTAAAAATAAAACAAAACAAAAAAAAAAACAAGCAAACAAAAAAGTTTCAACCCTTCTTTCATGAATAAATTACTCAGTATTATGGAATGATTTAAGTATATTTTTGCTTAGAAACTGCTAATACTTCTGTAACATACCAAATTCAACTGAGATTAAATACATGTAAAAAAATTAGAAATTAATTTTGTCCTGGTTATACAATGAGGAATTTTGGAATCTCAATGACAAATAACATCCCACACCTTGAGTTAGGTACAATATTTTCAGAGATGAACACACCCAATAGAATCAACAAGATGTATACATTTGCATCTAATAATATCAAGATTTTACACAAGGTAAAATCTTTTCTCACTTCTTTGTGAGACCCCTCAGGTTTTTGATTTGTAGTTGATTTATGGTGAAATATAATGGACAGAATGCACAGATACTATTTTTAAAAACATAATCATAGAATGCTAAATGTTAAAATTGATAATGTAGCATTATGGCTGATTTTTGATTAGAAAAACACATGTATTTCTAACTTTACTGCATTTCAATGAAGCAGTGACTTATACCATATTTATGATTTAAAAAATTTAATATTGTTTAGATGTCCATCTTCTCATATTGATCTGTAGATAACATTGATCTATAGGTTCAACATTATGGCAGTTACAATCCTGAAAAGCATTTTTGTTACACTAAAGTTTTTAAAGTGTTCATGGAAATACAAAATGGAACATTCAAACCAAGTTGAGAAAAAAACATAATTGAAGGACTTTCATCTGATTTCAAGAGTTTTAAAAAAACTTTACTTATTAAAACTATATGGTATTTGGGTAAAAACAAGCACAACAATCTCTAGGACAAAATGGAGAGCTCATAAATAGTCCTGAAAATATATGTTTATTTTTTCCTATAAGACACCAAGATAAATCAATTTAAATTCTTCTACAAATTATTTTTGAAAAGTAAATTCTAAAAAGGAAAAATAATGAATATTAATGTCTACCTTTTACCAGAGAGATAATGACAATAAACCTACATATAAATACAGATTCAAAATTTTTAGAAGAAAAACTTGAGGATAAAATTTTATGACTTTCCTGTTAAGAAATCACACATGAATATTCATCATATCTTCATTCATAAAAGCCAAAAATATAGACAAAAACCAAATATCCATCAGAGGTGATTAAGTAAACCAGTAATATTATTACAGTGGAATGATAAATACACATATAAACAATGAAACAAAGTATGTGAAACTCAAAGACATGAAGAACAAAGTGGTTATATAAAAATACATGCATTTCCTGTAATTCCAGTGATGTGAATTTCAAGAACAGGTTAAAACTAATTCCAAGTAATAGAAATCATATCTGCAATTTTCTGGGAAGAAATTGAGAGATAGATTGACTCCAAAAGGACATGAGAATACTTTCTAAATGATGTAAATATTTTATATCTTGATTGTTATAGTGGTTACATGAAAATAAACATCTGTTAAAAGTAATTGAGCTATTCCCTTGAAATGTGTGCATTTTATGATATGTAAATTATGCCTTAATAGAGTTAACCTTTAAAACTGTTATTAAGTTTGGGAAAGATAATAATTTCTCCACCATCTTGTATTGGTTCTTTTAAAACAATATTAAAATGTGTGTTGGTGAATTGTTTCTTCTACAAGATTCATCTTTTATATTGTGTATCAATGAGAAGATGTCAGAATATAATACTACCACATAGTTAATCCTTACTTAATGTGGATAGGTCTTGAAAACCATGACCTTAAGTAAAATGGTGCATGAAAACAAAACCAGGTCCTCAAATGGTATCATTTTGCTCAACTCCATCCTTCTTTTTTTGTGCATTATACCTGTATTTCAACAACTTCTCAACATTTAAATTAGATGTAGTTGTACAGTTCTGTAAGCTTCAGTTCTTTTTATATTCCTTCCACTTTTGCCTTCCAAAGTGATTGACAGTCCCTGCATATTAGACTGTCTTCACTATTATCCACATTATCTGATAATAAAAACATAGATATATTTGATCTTTGTAATACATTTTATTTTTAAGCTTCATTTTCATCTTATATATTCTGAAATGCATTCTGTAGATTCATCTTCTGGTGCATTGATATTTGACTTCCCTTTGTAGATAATGGGAGGGACTGGGTGGTGACTCAAAATTTTTTGTCGATGGTAAAACTTAGGAAGTCACACAAGTCCTGAGAACATATGAAGCGTTTCATTAAAAATTTACATTATGATGTTTTTGGAGGAGCACAGGGCAGTTTTTCTCAAGCAGATCTAAGTTAACTGGGGAGAACTGGGGAAGGAGTATAGCTTAGAGCTTTATGAAGGTAGGGTTTGGAAACAGACTAGGTACTTGTGTGGTTTGAATCTCTCAGTGACACCAAAGGAAAGCACATCATGGCTTTCCTATCACCCCATCCAGATGTGGTACTGATAGGAAAGAAGGAGGGGTGGTCCTGAGAGTTATCAGCCGTCAAACATCAAAAATGAAGTCAAATTCTTTATTAAAGGATGAGCAAAAAAAGGGAATGGGGAATTAGATATAGTGGAAATCAAAACCAGGCATTATGTATTTATTCTTTCTAGTAATTTATTAATTTATTTTCTTACATCTTTGTTGATTTTTGGATAGCATTTGATTTCTTCCATCTGGTGTAGTCCCTGTAGTTCTCCCATCACCATGGCATCTGTGATCTATCACCACTATCCCTTAAGTATTTCCCACCCCTGTTTTGTCTCCTCTTTCTCCCCCTTGCATGCTGTATACCTCAGATCTGTGGTCAGCTTGCAGGCTTTGCCATTTTTTTTATTTTGTCCTGACACTTTGGTATGTCTGTATTCTGCATTTAAGTGAAACCATATGATATTTATCTTTTTGTCTTTTGATTTACCTTGCTTAGCATAAACCATTCCAGCCAACCATGTTTCTGCAAATGACATGAGTTTATCTTTTTGATTGCTGAGTAGTGTTCCACTGTGTGTATGTGTATGTATACATATATGTGTGTGTGTGTGTGTGTATGTATATACACACACACATATCTGTATATACCACATTTTCTTGATCCATTTGTCTGTTTGGGGGCAGTAAGATTGTTTCCATAGCTTGTCTTTTGTAAATATTGCTGCAAAA